>JAENRU010000489.1:1610000-1652500 GCA_016647705.1 Eucommia ulmoides
ATATTGCCAAAAATCAAAATTCAAAGTTTTAAAGTGTGTGTTAAATGTAACACTGTATACGTGTTGAATGTAACACTGTCTCATATTCTCAAAAACCATTTTTTTAGAAAAATTAATAACATTAGTTACATTTTTCACCCTTTATTTTATTTTGTTTTGTTTTCAATGTGTTGAATGTAACACTTATCTAATCTTGATATAATTCAAAAATTCTATGTGTGTTGAATGTAACACTCTTTGATCTTGTCAAACTATTCAAAAACAATATGCTTATTGAATGTAACACTTTTTAGTATTGTCAAAATTCAAAGTTTCCAAGTGTGTGTTAAATGTAACACTGTCTAATAATCTCAAAAATTATTTTTTAGAAATTCAAACAATTGAAACCCATTGTTGAATGTAACACTGTCTAATATTCTTAAAAATTATTTTTTTTAGAAAAATCAATGACATTAATTACATTTCTTACCCTTTATTTTATTTTAGATCAAACCACATACCACATGTTTTAGGGTTTCTGAACCCCCCATTCGTTTTCAGTGTGTGTTGAATATAACACTTGTCTAATCTTGATACAATGCAAAAATCCTATGTGTGTTGAATGTAACACTCTCTGATCTTATCAAACTATTCAAAAATAATATGCGTATTGAATGTAACACTTCTTAATATTTCCAAAATTCAAAGTTTCAAAGTGTGTATTGAATGTAACATTATCTAATAATCTCAAAAATCATTTTTTAGAAATTCAAACAATTGAAACCCATTGTTAAATGTGACACTGTCTAATATTCTCAAAAATTATTTTTTTTAGAAAAATCAATAACATTAATTAAATTTCTCACCCTTTATTTTATTTTAAATCAAACCACATACCATATGTTTTAGGGTTTTCGAACCCCCCATTTGTTTTCAGTGTGTGTTGAATGTAACACTTGTCTAATCTTGACATAATTCAAAAATCCTATGTGTGTTGAATGTAACACTCTCTGATCTTATCAAACTATTGAAAAATAATATGTTTGTTGAATGTAACACTTCTTAATATTGCCAAAATTCAAAATTCAAAATTTCAAAGTGTGTGTTGAATGTGACACTGTCTAATAATCTTAAAAATTATTTTTTAGAAATTTAAATGATTGAAAACCATTGTTGAATGTAATACTGTCTAATATTTTAAAAAATTATATTTTTAGAAAAATCAATAACATTAATTACATTTCTCACCCTTTATTTTATTTTAAATCAAACCACATACCAAATGTTTTAGGGTTTCCAAATCCCATATTTGTTTTCAGTGTGTGTTGAATATAACACTCGTCTAATCTTGACATAATTCAAAAATCCTATGTGTGTTGAATGTAACACTCTCTGATCTTGTCAAACTATTCAAAAACAATATACTTGTTGAATGTAACACTTCTTAATATTGCCAAAATTCAAACAATTGAACCTCATTATTGAATGTAATATTGTCTAATATTCTCAAAAATTATTTTTTTTAGAAAAAATCAATAACATTAATTACATTTCTCACCCTTTATTTTATTTTTGATTAAAACACATATCACATGTTTTAGGGTTTTCGAACCCCCCATTTGTTTTCAATGTGTATTGAATGTAACACTTGTCTAATCTTGACATAATTCAAAAATTCTATGTGTGTTGAATGTAACACTCTCTGATTCAAACAATTGAACCCCCATTGTTTTAGTGTATGTGTTAAATGTAACACTTCTAAAATTGTCAAAAATCAAAATTCAAATGCGTTTGGGCTGTAACTGCCTGAACAACAGATGAGATATAATGAACTATCAAATCCCAACCATAGGAGATATCTTCTTATCGATCCAAAAACTTTAACCGAACTAGACTCAACCAAATTTAAATCCAAAACATCATAAACTTGAATTGGTTAGACCAAAACTTCCAACCAATTCAAACACATTGTCTGAACTAAAACACATTGCGCGTGTTGAATGTAACACTCAATTCAAACATGGGAAAAAGAGAAAATTGAAAAAACATATCTTCACAAAAAAATCTATGGCTTCGGCAGCAAAATAATTAAAGACAAAACAAAAATTCATGATCAAAAGTGATAAAAAAAAATGAACAATCGACGATTACAAAAATAAGAATGCAAAATCAAAAAATGCGTGTTGAATGTAACACTGTCCGATCTTGTTACATATTCAAAAACAAATATGCGTGTTAGATGTAACATTTTATTATATTGCCGAAATTCAAAGTACATGTTGAATGTAAAACTGTCTACGTATTGAATGTAATATTGTCTAAGATTCTCAAACATCATTTTTTTAGAAAATTCAAACAATTGAACCCTTGTTTCAGTTTATGTGTTGAATGTAACATTTCTAAAATTGTCAAAGATCAAAATTCAATTGCGTGTGGGATGTAAACTACCCAAACTACATATGGGATATAATGAACTATAAAATCCAAAAACAACAATCGACGACGACGAAACAAAGAATCAAAGATCGAAAACGAAAGACGATCGAATTGAATCAAAGCTAACAATTTTCCAGTAGTCGTTGATGGAGGAGACCAAAAATCACGTTGATAGGAGAGATCTAATTGAAATAACTTCATCAATTATTTCATCCCCTAAACCCTAAAAATCGATTTCTGCATATGAAAATCAAAATCGAAATCAAACAAAAAATCGAAAAAAACAAAATTGAAATCGATATATATATATATATATATATATATATATATATATAGAGAGAGAGAGAGAGAGAGAGAGAGAGAGAGAGAGAGAGATTACACTAATGGTTGATGGAAAGATACCAAATCATCGTTAATGTTGGAGATCTAGAAGAAATAATCGATTCTGCAATTGGAATCAAGATCGTCGATTTCAATCGAATCGGCAAATGGATTCTAGATGAAATAATCGAGACCAAAATCATCGTCTAGATTAAATAATTGAGACCAAAATCGTCGTCTAGATGAAATAATCGATTCTGCAAATGCCGCTATAGTCGTCGATTTCAATCCATCCTGCAAATGGATTATAGATAAAAAAAAAAAAAAAAAAAACGAGACCAAAATCGTCGTCCCCTAAAAAACGATTCAAATGGAATCAAAATCGAAATCAACAAAATCTAATAATCGAAAATTGAAATTGACGGCGAGAGAGAGAGAGAGACACAACTTACACAGATCACGACGACGGAGAATACGACGCTTTCCGATTGAGACGACAGTAATAATAGACGATGGCGATGGAGGATGATATGACTATGGCGGTGGAGAGAACGGCGAATCGGTACTCATGAAGAGAGAACAACAAAAGTCGGGGAGGAAACTCATGAATAGAAAGGATGGCGTAGGGTTGAAATGAAAAGGGCAAATTAGTAATCTGGCATTTGCCAACGTTTTTGAATTTGGGACTAGTCAGTTCATAAAATAATTAAGATAGAAATAATCGGTCTATAAAATAATTAGGGTAAGAGTTTTGAGTTTATCATAAACTAGTTGGTATTTATTGGTAAGGGGAAAGTTATTTTAGGAGTTACATGTCATTTTCTCTAATTTATATCCCGTACTCTCAATTTCTCTAAATCTCTCTCCAATTCACTTAGTTTCCTGCAAGTATAGAATATTAATTCTCCTCCTACACATCACATCCACCAATTCTCGAGTCTTACCTATGAGCGTTCCTATATTCCATCAAATCGAAGCAAATGCCCGTACAAATCCCAAGGGTCAGGCAGAAATCAAATGATACTTTTATACTCTTTATACACCATTTTCGACATCTTTTCACAAAAATCCCCTTTAATAAAGATGATCTTTTCCAACCTCTCTTTTCGATCTCTCTCCCACATACGATCAGCTTGTATATATACGTTCGGGCATATATATACACATTTATAAATTGTAATATACATACATGCTCGTATAAACTCGAAGCAGCATATAATTATCTGTCAGAAATAAAATATATATATATAGTTCCTATGATTCATCCGACGGCAGTAACTTCAACTGAATTAATATTTTCAGATTCATCTGCATATCTTGAGCATATAAAATTAGGACAGTGAAACCACAAGTTCAGACCTCTTGTATTAATAATTTCATATATAATGCTGCGAGAGCGAGAAGATCAAGTTTTTTAATTAGCTGGTAATAATGGTTGAATTATTGAAGGAATTAATGGTGCTGCTGCTGCATGTATGTCTTATGTTGTCTTTCTCTCTCTCGGTCGTTCTCTTTCTTTTTTCATTTAATTAATTGTGAGTTGGATGACATTAATTCCACTCCTAATTCTTTTCTTTTTTTCCACCCAATCCGTTTTCTTTGCTCTTTGTCGTGTTTAAGTCCACTTACCCTCTTTTTTTTTTTTTTTTTTGAATATTCTACTTTTTCCTTTATATATGTATGCTTTCGAATTTTAACAAAATTGCTCCATTAATATGAATATTTTATATATTATTCTGTTGGCCGGTGGCAATATTAGCTCTAAATCACTCTGTGATTGATTAATAATGGAGTGAACGGAAACAAAAAGAATGAGCTAAGCCGCCATTACAAGTTCAGAAAAGCTGAGATTTTTGTGTTTATTTTAAAACCATTTTAGCTTTTAAACTAACCTTCCACTGATTAAGAGGAAAAGGGTTATTAAATTCTATCTTAACTTCTTTTTGGTATAATCATTAGCTTATGATGGACCAACAAAAGATACACGACTTTCTTTCATATATAAACAATACATGCATGAAGCAATTATTGCTAATATTATATCACTAGCTAATATATATGTGAGACCATAAGTTAACACGCAAGTATGAGAAAGAAAATCTTAATTCGGTTCCTAACTTGAAATTGAAGGTAGGTAGCGAGAGGAGAAATTTTACTGCTTTGTTATCTGTTTGAATTTGGTAAGAAAATGAATATCATACAAGTAAACAGCATGCATGCAGTGCTTAATTACGCTCTCGGGCTAGTTTATATTAGATCCATCAGGAGGCTATGTATATATATTAGCTAGTGATAGAAAAAAATGCATGCTACTGAATGATTATTTAACATGCATAGTTGAAGAGGAAAAAAAGAAGAAGATGATATGATGATGATGTACTAGCTAGTTTGGTTACTTACTTCATCTACCTAGCTAGCACGCCTTCATGAAGTGCCTGCTAGCTGCAATCATTAGTATAAAGTAGAAAACTTTATCATTTTTCTACTTTTTTTGTATTGCAAATTATAATAATGGAGAGTGTTTTTGATCAAAAGCCACCTCGCCAACCCTTGGATTTGCCATTTGATCCAATGGCTTTCTCTCTGAGAGAAAGTTTGTGTGGTTGTGGTACCCAAGCAATAAGTGATGAATTCCCATGATAGAAACGTTCAATATATGATGAATGATGCATGTTTTTGTAAGTTAACAAGATACATGTTTATAATGTTCTAAATATTACTAAGATTTGTAACCGATTTGAAATAATTCCTAAATATCTAAAATATAAATTTATAACTGATATAAAATGAATATAGATTTGTAACTGATATAAAATGAAGAAAGATTTAATACTCCCGCAAATTCGGTTAGATTGGAGAGACAAGTTTGTTTTGTTGAAGATGAAAGCGTGTCTTATTGAATCCCTTAATAAATATGTTGGCGACTTGATTAGTAGAAGGGACAAAATTGAACTCAGTGTGTGCCAATAAGAATGCATTCCTTTATAAAGTGATAATCCAGTTCAATATGCTTAGTACGAATGTGAAACACGGGATTTGAGGCCATATATGTATTGCCGAGATTATCACAAAGTAAGGTGATAGGCGTGAATATGAGAATTTGCAACTAAATTTTAGCACATACAAGAGTGTTGCAATATTTATAGTCTGTCATTGAGAAACATGTAAGAACATTGATAGTATACTTGAGTTGAGAAATAATAGAAGATCGATATATATATATATATATATGTACTTATGTTTGTGTAGTTCAAGTTAATACTAGTATTTAGGGATGTCATTGGTTCGATTTTGGTCAAGTTTCATACAAAACCAAAACCATGAAACCTTTTAAGATTTTTTAATTTTATAAAAACTAAAAACAAAATCAAAACCCTGAAACCGCGGACCGTTGTTTTTTTTATATATAAACAAAAACATAACTACAATATAAAATATAAATTCTAAAAAACAAAATCAAACCACAAAATAACCATAATTAAAGTTTATAACCCGTAACTATAATTAAAATTTCTAACCAGTAATCATAATTAAAGGAATGGAGAACGGCTGAAAATTACTAATCAGAAATGAAACGTTATATCCTTTTACACACGTATATAATAGGAGGGATAAAAGTGTAAATAAATTAAAAAAAACATACATAAATATTAAGGTTAAATTGTAAATATATATATAAAAAAATAAGGATATATATATAATAAAAATATATCTAAAATATCGGTTTCGCAGTTCGATTTCGTTGTTCGGTTTTGTGATTCGATTTCGCAGTTTCTATCCTAAAATCAAAATAAAAACTGATTCAATTTCTAATTTCAAAACCAAAATCGCCACCAAACCATTTAATCAGTTTTAAAACCGATTCATTCAATTCAATTTCTAGCGATTACCCATCAATACGGTTTTTTTTACATCCTTACTAGTATTGTAGCAAGCCAGTTCTTTTGGGGATGGTATGGCTATCAGGCAATGGCTAGCTAGAGCCCAGAGGTTAATTTATTGATATTTATTTGGAAAGGCTACGTAGTGCTGTCCCTTTTCAAACACTATAGCCTTTCGACATATACACACAAGATTTTTTTCGGAAATTATGTACATAAAGCACACATGAACACATAATACTGCCTTTAAAATTTGTTTCAATATATATTGTTATATGGTAATATATGTCTAAACTAATTTATGAACACCTCGACTAATTATCTTTCCAAACGATCTTAGTGGCACACTCTCCCACATCGACTTCATGCATCATGCATTCATAATTTAATTCCTGAATATTCATTAGGAGAGTCGAACCCTGATTGACAATAAAAAAGACGTCTCCCCTTACCAACTAAACTAACATCTCTTGGGTTGTTCAATATAATAATGGATGGGTTAATTAAGGAAAGAATATCCAGAATTAGAAGTTCCTGGTGAACAGTCTACAAAGTTTAAAAATTATGCTTACAGTCCACACACTGTAATACTTTTTTTAGAAGCCCAATATTAATATATGACAAGGAAATCACTATAATTTCATCACGTCCAAATTAAACCTACTTTTTATGTCGTGCGATAACTGAATTTTTATCAAATAATTTGGTGAATAATGAGGTTTTTGGAAGCCATAACAAAAAAATTAAGAAATGTCACACTCATTCACATACATATCTCTCTAAAAGTTAATGCCTACTAATATTTAAATTTAAGCTAAAAAGATTAGGATCTTATTGGGATTCGAATTAATTTTCCACCAAGAAATGTTATTTTGGAACCTATAGAATAGACTATACATCACAATTTCGTCCCAATTACTCCACCTATATATTTAGTTAATTAATTGAAACACAAATTAACTCCACCTCTTCTACTATATATCATACGGTATAGCATGCATAAATACTTTGTAAACATATTTGAAAGTGGCAATATTGAATTAAGTAATCTAAGTATCTTCTACGAGTTGTTTACTTAATAAATATTTAAAAAAAAAAAATACTAAAAATATTAATTTTAACTTATTTACAGGAGTGATGCATTTCGGCGTTCGGAATGCCGAAATGGTTGTTATATTTTTTTATCCCGGCCCTGTGAATGCCCGGATCATACAAATTTTTTTTTGTTATGTTTTGGTTAAAATTTTCGACAACTTTGAGTTGATTAATGGTAGTCTATCGATATTTTAAATAAATCTAATTTTTTTTTATGTATAAATAACGTTCAAAATACTCCATAATACTTTTTACAACACTAAAAACGGATAAGTGGATGAATTTTAAAAAATCGTCAAAGCTGACAAGACGAGTTGTTTCGATAACGGCGAAATTTTTTTCGACAATTTAGAATTAACAAAAGATTGCATGTCCGTAACAGAAATGAACCAAATTTTTTGTATATAAATTATGTTCATAATATTACATAACAAAATTTAGAACAGTAAAAACGGACAAGTGGATGAATTTTAAATAATCGTTAAAGTTGACCAAACGAGTTGTTTCGATGACGATGCAGTTTTTTTGAAAACTTTGAGTTAATAAAAAATGGTCGTCTATCCGTAACAGAAATGAACCTGATTTTTTTTTATACAAATTACGTTCATAACGCTAAATAATAAAATCGAGAACACAAAAAACGGATAAGGGAACATATGGTGTTGAGAGAAGAGAAAACCTATGTAAAACAATAGAAAAAGTTTGGATGGACATAACTCTATGCTCGGTGGTCCGTTTGGGGCGATTTTTTTTTATTTCGGGTATTTTTTCGAGATCTAGGCGTGAAAAATTACCGTAGGCGGTTTGGTCGAGTATTTTTTCAAATAAACCCCGTTTTTACCTTCAATTTTGGATTCGAAGTGTTGGGTGACTAAATTTATAATTTTCGTCGCAAGCGTACGTCTTGTCCTATTGGTAAAATTGAAATCTTCAGAAGCCAGAGTGATGACTCAGATCAGACCCAAAATTTAAAAAAAAAAAAAAATTGCCCCCAACGGACTATCGAGCGTAAAGTTATGTCCATCCAAACATTGAAGAGCAATATAGTATTTTTGAAATGTTAAAGAGCAATAAAATATTGTGACAATAACCATTATTTCAAAATTATTCACTAATCCGTTTTTAGTGTTCTTGATTTTATTATTTAGCGTTATGAATGTAGTTTGTATACAAAAAAATTAGGTTCATTTCTGTTACGGATAAACAACTATTTTTTGTTAACTCAAAATTTTCAAAAAAACTGCATTATCATCGAAACAACTCGTCTGGTCAACTTTGGCGATTATTTAAAATTCATCCACTTGTCCGTTTTTACTGTTCTAATTTTTTTTTTGTAGTATTATGAATATAATTTATATACAAAAAATTTGATTCATTTCTGTTACGGACATGCAATCTTTTGTTAATTCTAAATTGTCGAAAAAAAATCCGCCGTTATCGAAACAACTCGTCTGGTCAATTTTGGCGATTTTTTAAAATTTATCTACTTGTCTGTTTTTAGTGTTGTAAAAAGTATTATGGAATATTTTGAACATAATTTATACACAAAAAAATTAGATTTATTTAAAATATCGATAGACCACCGGTAATCAACTCAAAGTTGCCGAAAATTTTAACCAAAACATAACAAAAAAAAAAAAAAAAGTTGTATGATCCCGGCCTTCATAGGGCCGGGATAAAAAAAATAATAATAATATTTGATCCCGGCCTTGTGAAAAAAAAAATAAAAAAATATAACAACTATTTCGGCGTTCCGAACGCCGAAATGCGTCATTTCCGTAAATAAGTTAAAATTAATAATTTTTTAATAATTTTTTTTTTTAAATATTTATTGTGTAAACAATTCTATTTTCTATTCCATTATTTCTAAGTGGAAGTGGGTCCCTATCTATATGTATATCAATCAAAATTGTACTGCAATAAATATATATATGTATGTAAATGTGTTCTCAAACAATCATCAACAGACAGCAAAATTCAACTTAATCCTCCCTACTATTTCTCAATTTATTTTATTATTTTAAAAAGAGAGAGAGAGAGAGAGAGAAGAAACCCGTCACAGTCAGTTGTTCCCCACCACCGTCCCCCTTTTCCCTCCTCACCTCCTCTTCTTCTTCTTCATGTACATCCCGAAACCCAATGCAAATATAAATCCCCCCTCCACCCTCCCATGGTTCTCAATCTCATCCCCAACACAAAACACACCTTTCTTGCTAATGTATACAATGCAGCTGCCTATACCCTTTTACGCACTAGTTTTCTTAGTGGTGGCGCTACACCCATCCCTCCCTTCGGCCGCCAACGAAACAAGATTAATATTCCCTGCCTTCCAGCAATTGAATCTCACAGAACTCATTGCCGCTGCCACGGAAATCCCACCACCCAAAACTAAAGATCAATATTACCAACCATCTGAATACGTTGAAGCCGACCATGGAAAATGGAAGCTTCACCTGCTTCACAGAGATAAAATTTCTCTCTCCCATTTCCCTAATCATCGACACCGTTTTCAAGCCCGAATCGATAGGGACAGAAAGAGGGTTGCTAGTCTCGTGCGCCGCCTCTCCTCGGGTGGTGCTGGAGTTGGCTATCAGGTGGAGGATTTTGGGTCGGAGGTGATGTCTGGGATGGACCAAGGCAGCGGAGAATATTTCGTCAGGATTGGTGTTGGTAGTCCTCCCCGGAGCCAATACATGGTTATTGATTCCGGCAGCGATATTGTTTGGGTCCAGTGTCGCCCCTGTAACCAGTGTTACCGCCAGACGGACCCGGTGTTTGATCCGGCTGCATCCGCTTCGTTTTCCGGCGTCTCCTGCAGCTCCTCCGTCTGCGACCGCCTTGAGAATTCGGGTTGTAATTCGGGTCGGTGCAGGTACGAGGTTTCATACGGCGACGGGTCCTACACCAAGGGGACCATGGCCTTGGAAACACTGACATTCGGCCGGAACGCCATTCCAAACGTGGCCATCGGTTGCGGTCACCGGAACCGGGGAATGTTTGTCGGAGCTGCGGGACTTCTGGGTCTCGGCGGAGGGACGATGTCGCTCGTCGGCCAACTCGGCGGCCAAACCGGCGGCGCATTCAGCTACTGCCTGGTGAGTCGGGGCACCGATTCAACCGGGTCTTTGGAATTCGGGCGCGGAGTTTTGCCCGTGGGTGCGGCATGGGTCCCACTCCTCCGCAACGCACACGCCCCGAGTTTCTACTACATCGGGCTATCGGGTCTCGGCGTGGGTGGCATGCGGCTACCCATACAGGAAGATATTTTCCGGTTAACGGAGCTGGGCGGCGGAGGGGTGGTGATGGACACTGGGACAGCCGTGACCAGGCTTCCGACGGCGGCTTACGAGGCTTTCCGAGATGCATTCGTGGCGGAAACAGCCAGCCTCCCGCGTTCGGGCGGAGCATCCATATTCGACACGTGCTACGATCTGAGCGGGTTCGTATCGGTTCGAGTACCAACCGTGTCGTTTTACTTCTCCGGTGGGCCGATCCTGACCCTGCCGGCGAGGAACTTTCTAATTCCGGTGGACGACGCCGGGACGTTCTGCTTTGCATTTGCGGCGTCGCCTTCCGGACTTTCCATAATCGGAAATATCCAGCAAGAAGGAATCCAGATTTCTTTTGATGGAGCAAATGGGTTTGTTGGGTTTGGCCCAAATGTTTGCTAAGAAAAAGAAAAAATAAATTTTGATAGTCCTCCCTAGACCTAATTATGTGTGTGGGGGTGTGTGTATTAAATTAAATTTTGATAGTCTAATTATGCGTGTATTTCGCTTTAATTAGCCATATGATATGATGTTTGTGTATTTATTGTATGGAGGAAGAGATGTAATAAAAAGTAGTAGTTGATGTTGATAATTCAATGTCAAATTGAACTTTTAGTTAAGAACACCATGTGAAGTGTGAACTTACATTAGTAGGAGTCAAAAAAATCAATGGGGACAGCTAAGGGTAGTCAAAAGTAGGAAACAAAAGGCGATTTACATGGGTTATTACTAGAGCACCCTTTATGTGACGCATTTTAACCCCCACAACAACGTGTAGATATAATTTCACCCCCAAGTCCCTGACATGACCCAGACAACCTCTGCTCTCACTGCACAACAAAAACCTCTCTAAAAGGCACGAATATGATGAGAGAGGGGAACCACCACCATGGTGGGTGGGCATGTGAGAAGCCATCAGGAGGAGGGAGGGTTTGATGCAGCCTAAGTTGGAATTCGTTCAAGCAATGACTTTTGAAAAAAAGGTGATTTTGCTTTTTGCCTCTTTTTTGAAAAATATCATCAAGGGGTTTGAGGTTGAGATTAGACACAACATGACGGTGTGGTGGTATAAAACCCTTTTTTGCCATCTCTTTCTTTAGTGTTGGCCAAAATCCAAACCCTTTTTTTAGCAACTAATCAATTAATAGCGATAAGAATGAACTTTTGCGGCCCACAAAAGTCTGCAAATTGATTCATGAAAAGCAAAGGGAGGGAAGAATTATGGATATACACTTTAGCTTTGGCTTGACATCTCTGAACCCAAACCCATTACTACCTTATAATACATGGGAAAATAGCAAAACATGTCTGATATACAATAAATATATATATCAAACTAAAACATTTTACAGGCAACCTCAGCTAGATATTCCGACCCCAAAAAAAAGGCCTTTCTTGCGGCCACCACAATCACAGAATTAGTCGAGCCATCGCATGCAAAATTTCCTCTTTTCTTTTCTTTTTTTTTTTTTTTTTTTTTTTTTTTGGGTGGGTATGGACAAACGGGAGGGAAGGAGTAAGCATGATTAAGAATCGTGAGCAGCTACTCTTAAACCATAAAAAGATATTTAAGATCTTCCACAGTAAGCCGAGTTCCTGATCCCCCACTTTGATCCTCACCAAAAGCAGATGCAACCATTTTTCTCTTTTCTTCCTGAAAAACAAACGACCGATGGCAAGTGTTTATGTCATGTCAATGAGACAACATTCCCACACCAACCCATAAAATAGAGTTAATCAAAGGATGCTTTTTTTTTCTTTTTATGTTCTTTTCTTGTTGGAAAAGAGGGCCTGGATACCATCATTAGTTGGACATTGACCAAACACATTTCACATGGGTACAGAAGACGGCATGTTCCAGGGGTATGCTAACAGTATGTATCAGCATTCAATAGATTGAATACATTTCAATTCGCAACACTGTGTTAAATTACAAATGTTCATTTCGACTATGAAAAAGGCAGGCCATGATTCATCTCCCTCCTAAGACCCTAAACCCCATCATTTGCTTATTTCACTAGTAGCAGAACCCTAATGCTTTCAGCTTTCCTCATAATCTATTAGCACCTTGTACTAATTCATCATCCTGAAGTCATCCTAATAGCAAATCAAGTCAACATGGGGGAGGGCTACATGATGCACTAGTAGTATTCAGATGAAAAAATCATGTTCTCGTGTCACCATGACCATTATAAAGAGGATAAAAGATTAAAATTTGAACGTCTACCATCCTTTACAAGTGAGGATAGGCAATTTAAACAATGACTCAAAAAGCGTTAAATTCAAAACGTCAACCTTTTAACCAGAATAACCTTTTACCCCAAGAACGTAATAACTTGCTTAATTTCTTTATCATACCATGTCTTAAATTTTTAATGGAGATATCCTTGCATTTGAAAAAAAAAAATAGTAATAGTTGTTTTTATTTATTAAAAACTAGTGTGTATCTATTCTTGATAATAAAAATAGAGAGACTTGAGAATTAAATATAAATGGGAGGTTATCCAAATGTTAGTCAACTCACACCCAACTCAAACCAGAATTATCACGAATTTTATATTGCATGAAGTTAGATGGATAGGGATAGGGTTCACTAATTTATGAAGCAAACCCTAAATGATAGAAAGATTATGCATCTTACTTAAACCCACTTTGGGCCGTTTCCATTAGTTAAATATTAGCATAACAAAGTCTGCATGAAAGCTAAGAGGAGATAATTAAACCCACTACTTGATGCATGAAAGTGAAAGGAAAAAGTAATACTTGGAGAGCCAATATCCGATCTTCAACTGTGTTTTTGATAGTGAGCCGTGACACAGTGACTGGACGAGTCTGTCCAATTCTGTGAGCTCGATCAACAGCCTGATCTTCAGCAGTTGGATTCCACCAAAGATCTAAAAGTATTACATGACAGGCAGCAACCATGTTTAGTCCAAGATTCCCAGCTTTTAGTGACATCAACATAACAGTCACCTGCAAAGTAATTTATTTATCTAATCAAACAATGGAAACAGAAAGTAAATTAGATGATTCATATTATTTTTTTATTATTATTATTTTCTGCAAATTACATTATATGTAATTTGAAGTAACCCGTTGAGTGAAACAAGCTTTCCCTTTTCTTTTCAAGAGGGTGTTTCTCCTAAAAAAACATCTTTCTCCAAGGTTTTTGCAAGTGTGGAAGAAAGATTACCTGCATGAAGCTTGTGCAAAAAGGGAACATTTAAGGAGTAAACATTTATATACTTCAGTAAGACAGGAATGCACCTTGGGATCCGTGTTGAACTCTTTGATAGCCTTATCTCTTGATGCCAGAGACATTGAACCGTCGAGCCTTCGATATCGTAGACCAGAATGCATCAATGAACTTTCAACCAAGTCTAACATTCTAGTCCATTGGGAGAAAATAATAGCTTTTGCCGGTCTATCAGTTTCTAAGCCTGAGAATGCTTTTTCCGAAGATGATGTATTCCCGTTGCATTTCACCAAATCATGCACCTCTGTACTTGAATTTTTCAATTTACACTCAGACTGAAGGATCTCAAGAGTAGCCCTGATCTTAGAAGAACTATATTCGTTTTGCAAAACTATTTCTTTCTCCGGAAATCCTAATGAAACCTTAGAATCACTATCTAGATCATTAGAGATACAACTTCTTAAGGAAGCACTGCAAAATATAACATCAGAACTGAGTTGTTCTTTACATCCAGATGCAGGACAAGTATTGTCATCGCCCGTCAAGTAGTCAGATATACACATATAGCAGAAAACATGGCGACAGACAGTCACAACTGCATCTTCAGGCGCATCCTATAGAAGTACAAATAAGGATAAGATAAGACACCACAGATATCATTCTACTCATTTGCTAGTAAGACGTTTATGAAAAAATAAGAGATGCACTAAACTTCACAGCAGAGCGAGCCACAAATTGCACAAAAGAAAAAGATTCATTTCTGAGATAGGTAGAAACTAGAAAGGAGAACCCCAGGAGTCTCTGCTGTCCAAGAAATAGACCCATAAAGATGTAAAATGCAAGCTTGCCCCCATCCACTTGGAAGAAAAGATCATCTGACTAGAGCTAACAAATTTCAGGTGATTTTTACTATCATCAGCTTTGTGCAGGGATAGTTCAAAAAGAAGATACCATCCTCCCTGCTGTTTCATTCAAAGAGCCACTCCATCCAATACTAACAGGTGATAATCGCGGAAAAGCAAAACTGAAATAGTGTGTTGTGACAACTAACAATGCAGCAGGAGACTACATACACCACAAGCTTTTCGACCAAAAAGCTACCAAAAAAGCTGTAGGATATGCAGTTCTCCCTTTCTATTATGCAGGTACTGCCGAGATTTAGTTAAGGAGGTGCCACACAGCTGATATTTTGGACAAAGTCTTGCTGGCGATGCAGATGACGAGATGTCAATGCATTCACCATGTTACCCTTTGCTATTTCTTTTTCTATGAATCAGATTGCATATCAACAAAAATGGAGAAAGCCAAATCCACAATGAAAACAACAAGCAAAACAGAACAAAAACTCAAATTACCTCTAAATAGTTTGGTAGAGTTCCATTCAACTTTAGACTTTTAGTGTCAATCAGTATTCGGCAGCCTCATGGTTTCTAGTAGTAAGATAAGGACAATGGAGTTCAATGATGAGGACTAGACACTTAAGTTCATAGCAGAGAGAGAGAGAGGGAAGGAAAATCTGGGCCTTTAAGGACAAGTTGTTCAGGTTGTTGGAGTCCCATGATTTGGGTTGTAATCAAGATTTGGTCATATAGATGTCCCAAAGGAACATAACAAATAAATGAAACTTTAATTAATTAGACCTGTATTGGAATTTGTTGGTTGCTGGAGTTCTCACACGGATATTTTATGCTATCCACGTTATTACTTAGTTATCCCCCTGACAAATGACCAATGAGGTGATGACACATACATGCATGCCCATGAAGTTTTAAATAGTAGGTTCCAAGCCTGGGTGCCATTATATGACCCAATCGTATTAAGGCTAATATATATGCCAAGAATCAAGATCATACAAAGATCATAGTGACAGAAGAGACTATCGAAGCATCAACAAATAAATAAAAAACGTACTTGAAGAATAGAAAATAAATGACCACAACATCGGGGGGGAGGGGAAGATAAAGGAAAACTCACACTGCACACACAACATATGGGCAACGAAGTTTCCAAGTGATTCAATAAATTGATCAGTATATCTTTGGGGAGACTCTTTGCCATCTCTGTGGAAACACCTTTTACAGAGTCCATATTGGATCCTTTAGCAAGCAAAGGGTGGTCACAAGCCTGGCGTAGGCGCAGAAGCATCAATAGAATATTTGCATAATTTTGTCTCACAGTGCCAGCAGCAGCATACGCCTACAAGACAAAACCTAATGCATAAATTGAAGATCACAAGAGAAGAAAATTGGGGACATAATGAGCAATAAAAAAAAAGGAAAACTAAAAACAACAAAACTTAAAAGATACTGGAGTAATGGTAGTTCAAATATGTAAGATAGCTTAAAATTGAGGCATCATTCAGAAGTCCTTGCAAGTTTATGCTCTTAAATTTGAAGTTTAATTCAGATATAATAATTGCACAAGACAATCAAGGGAGAAAGGAACAAAAGAAGTAAAAATACAATAAATTTGGAGCAAATGGGCATAACATGCTAAAAATTTGACCGGCATTATTCAGATGGCAACTTTATCCAAACTTTGAAGCATACTAGATTTTTTCTTTCTTTTCTTTTTCTTTGATTTTTTTTTTTTTTGGGTAGAGGAGGGGGGTGTAAGCAAGCGAGAGATAGTATTAAAAGGACAACCAGGTACCAAAAACGATTACATAGTCTTCAATTCATTTAAAAACGGAAACCGAAGCTACCCATAGGATACCTACTTCTCCACCCAAAACACAGCATGTAGAAAATTGATATTTCAAGAAAAAAGTAAAGATGTAATCATCTTCTTAAGAAATACTTTTTTATCGCATATACACAAAAAGCACCAAGGTATCAACTGCCAAAACCCAATATGACCACTAGAAGGGCAATCACCACCACAACTACCCAGCGAGAACCTACACAAGCTCGGCATACACCATGACACACTTAAATGGTAGAAAACCAAAGAGGAATTGATCCCTAGCAACCCCATGACACACTTAAGTGGTAGAAACCAACGAGGGCTTGATCCTAACAACCATTCAGAGAAACATCCAAGCAAAAAAAATAAAAATAAGATGACCTAAAGAATATATGATGGAAGATCTTGTCCTCCAAATGTGATTCCAAGGAAATGTGATCTCCTCAGGCCAACAAGCCAGATATCAGAAGGATTTCACCGTAAAGGACTTTTCCTGATGACTACCTGAAACTATCCTCCTCATTACTCTTCAAATTGCCTCCAAAAGATTAATAAACTCAACTCAAGGCCAAAATATCCTAATCGGGGAAAGACTCCCAACCCGAGAGCCACCAACCCATGAGTGTACTCAAACAACAAAACTTCTTCATTACTAGCTACTACAAAAAGGGGTGCCAAACCCTCACCCTTCTACCAAACAAAGACTGATATTCTCAATATTCTTCCAAATCTGAACCGAAAAAGGCCAGCACCACCAGAAAAACAACCACTTGCAGTAATGCCAAGTCAGGCAGATCACCACCCGCTTCCAGAGGCCTTCAGTGTCACTAGGAAATCCAAAATATACTTGCCAAGAAGCAATTAATGAAATGCCTCAAAGTGTCACACTCCAAGACCAACATCACAAAGAGGCCTGCAAACTGCCCCCCACCCAAACAAATTGCATCTTCCTACCCTACACCCTGTCAACCATAAAATCACACTGAAGTTCCCCCAAGGTCTTCTCAACCGAGACAGACACAAGGAAGAGAGACATGAAGTAAATCTAAGCGCAAGCGCACATGAAAAAAAAAAATGCTCTTAGCTAATGAGCCCACCACCCCCACGAATATTTCAGTAACTGGTTCTGAAACAATTTTCAAGTTATACTTCACGACTTGAGAAAAAACCAGTGAGGCAATAGCGAAAACACAACTGGCACAACGTCCTCCAACCCTTCCTTCATCCACAAACCAGCATGATTTGGATTCAACAAAATTAACCTTCAAGCATGGTCTTAACTTTTTACTAACTTCAAACAGAGATGTGGTGAGTGAACAAAAAGGGGAACACTAAATTTTTGCTATAAGTAAAAGCTGAACAATAAATAACTTCTTCCAGAATGATACAGAACAGCTAAAGGAAACCTTAGGAGTTGATCAAGATTCAAGAAGTGTCAAAATATGGTCTCTTCTAGGTTCAATTAGGAGAGCATATAGTTTTGATTAATTCATGTTTGCCTCAAAATAAAGGTGCAATAACCTAACTCGGTACCAGCCAGAGAGGCTGAGACTGGTTGCAAGACAATTTAAATCAATTTTCTATATAATGGTCGTGTTAAAACCTAGAAAAAAAAAAAAATGGCAGTAGAACCACCAACCCAACTCACTGTAATCTTCTTGAGTTCTAAATGGACTGCAATTCAATGCCTTTTCTGGACTGACATTGTAGTTTCCCACAAAAAAAGTTCTTGGCTCTCCTTCAAAGATCAAAATAATTGCATAAATGAGGCTATAAAAAATTCCGGTCTTGGACTAATGCAAGTCAATATGACAAAAACAAGATAAGAAATTTATCAATAGAACAGCTCCAGATTGAATTGATTTCACTCCATCCTACTTTATATACCAAATGGGGACCTGTTTGATCTAGAGACCGTGTCCATAAAGCCCTGGATTAAGAAAAGATGTGATAAATAAATAAAAAACCTGGAGGAAAAAACCTCCTTGATCTCAAAACAACTTGATATGGGGATAAAGGACTGGTGAGGGCACCACATGCTGGACAAGGTACATTGAGTGAACCATGCACTCTAACGTGGAATCATCGGAGTATGGCAATGCAAGAATGCACTACTCCCAGTAGTTTAATCAGCAAAACCATAGTAAGGGTCCCCAAGAAAAAAGCCCCAGTATAAGCCCAATGTCAATATGTAGAGAGGGAAAGAAGCAGAGAGAGAGAAGCACACCTTGAATTGTGAGCGCGAATCGGCTTCTAGTCTGTTATAGAAAGCTCGCTCCTCTGGAGAGAAGTCGACCTTCTTCAAGTGTATTGTCTTTGGTGGTAAGTTAATTATAGGCTCCCCACCAATCGATGTGTCTAAGCCAAAAAGATGATGATAATCAGCACATGACGAAGGTGCTTTGAGCAAAGTAATGAGATTAACATAAGCAAAATCAAGTAACGTGAATCCATACACAAGAGATTAGAAATGAGGAAACAACATAAGTAAAGCATCAAAAAACTTATATTAGGACTGAAAAGGACAAAAAAGAAGTCAACCTACAAAAGGACAAAATAATTGTCCACAGCAGGGGGAGAGGAATCTGTTGTAGGCGTTATACACATTTTCTTGCAAAACAATAAAAAATTTCCATGATACTTGATTGTGTTGAATTATTAGAAAGGCAGACTTTCACTTGAAAAGTAAACAATAGACAATTAGCCAGTCAAACAAAATCAGAGGAAATGAAGGACAGATTGGCTGTTTAGACAAAAAGGCTAAAAACTCACTGCCACACCAGCATTCTTAACCTTCGGACTTGAGCATCACCATTGCACCAAGCAATTGTAATGGTTATGTGCTAAATGAAGGAAATCAAAACGACTTCTATACCATCAATAGCTGGCCAGCTAAAAAGACAGGTTAAAATTTAAGGCAAAGATAAAATAATCTCAAGCTTTGCTCAATGGATTTGATGAGGCTATCAAATCAGATATTTTTCTGAATCAAATTTGTCTGCACCCTTAACCTATCACTTCTCAAAATTTATCAGGGTTCTTCACGATTATCAACAAACAAAAAGAGTCATCAAACAGGATTGGTTGTTCAACACTTCGAGTTGGGAGGCCGCTATTGCTTAAGACTATTTAACTCACAAGTCGAGAAATCAGAGATGAGGTCAGTACATCCTGCATTCATGGAATGTTATGCTCGACTTCAGTGCTTCCCTCATATTGAATAGTTCATGTAGTCGTCGTAATGTAAGGAAGAAAGGAAGACAAAAGGAAAAGGAGGAAAGAAAAGAAGGAAAAAACAGTAATAATAATGCGTGTGCATATGAAAATGAAAAAGAAAAATCACCTTTAGTCCGTCGCAGCATTATTGCCCTAAGAACAGCTTGAAGCTTCTTATAACCGTGAATTGAGTTTCTAGATATTGGGATCTTTATTGTATGGCAGAAAGACTTATAGGTTGCATATGGATCATATCTCAGAAATCTGAAGTAGCTGAACAATTCATCAATTGAATTTTGTATGGGTGTTCCAGATAGGCACCACCTTCTTTTTGCTCTAAGGCCACAACAGGCTCTTGCTACTTGTGTCCTATGATTTTTTATTGTTTGAGCCTCATCTAGTATCACTCTGAACCAAGCCACTCTGGAAAGTGTACCACAATCACCATTAAAAGAGGAACTGTCAATACCCTTTTTACCTTTCTTTCCTTTTTTATTGATGCCATAAGGCTGTTTCCGTTTTTGGTTAGTAGAGAATCCAGAAGACAATCCATACTTTTCCATATTCTTTTGCTCATCCTCATCCTCATCCACCAGAGGTTGTTTCGGAACTTCATTCGTCACAATAGAAAATGTAGTTAGAACCACATCATACTTTGCCAATTCTGCAGGGTCTTTAGGTCTATTGCTTCCATGATAAATTAAAACAGAAAGTTTTGCTTCGTCTGCAACTTTCTCATCAAGCTCCCTGGCCCATTGTCGAAGAACAGTTGCTGGACACACGACCAATGTGCCTGCTGCAGGCCGCTTCCTATGAAATTTCTGAGTAGAAGTATTAATTTCTGGAATTAACTTGATGTCATCAGAATCTTGAGTCTGCTTGGCTTTATGCAGAGCAGCACTGCTATCATCTTCCTCATCATCCAAATTCAAGGCCTCAGTTTTGTGATTGCAAAAATCCTCAAGTTTAGAATTTGATTGTAAGGACCTCTGCATCTGTATAAGCGCAATCATTGAAACTGTCTTGCCAAGTCCCTGTGAGATGACAAAATGTAAGTCTTTAGCTTAAAAGTCAGATAAAGATGCATGGATGACTCAAAATTTAAGTCAACTCCATCACAAGTTAGTGACCTGATCATCAGCCAGAATTCCACCCAAGCAATGCAAACTTCTTGTCTCCTTTTGTAGCATCCACGCCAATGCGATTTTCTGAAAGATATGAAAGTCTAAGCTGAGAATCACAAAACCGGCAAATAAAAGGCCTAACTCAGGTGGATGAAGGAATGGTCTTCACCTGATGTCTTAAAAGAGATACTGACAAGAGACCTTCAGGCAAAGTAGCTTCAATTTTTGGTTGGTTGAGATCCTGCAAAAGAACATGAGGGATAACGCATGTCAATTTTGGCAGTACACTCTAACATACACCTGACTGTTAGCATGTTGTTGTCTTTTTAGACAAAGAATGTTCCGCTACTTCTTAGATCAATACAAAACTGTAAACTTCGTTAAAAATATAACCCCGATCCTAACCCAACAAGCCCAATTACCAATCCCTGAGCCAGACCAACCAGGTATGCACCCTTATAAGGCAGCCAAGCTGAATGATTATCCCAGCATTTCCAATTAATCATTTGAATGGAATAACTTTTAATTTTATCATCAATAACCGAGTGGCTGTGTACATGTGCATTAGTACATCATTTGTTAATTTGGACAGTATTCAATGGGAAAATTGACTTTTCTTTTACAAAATACCAAAACAGAAAAGTACAAAACAATTCGATAGCAATGAGCACAGAGGTGTACCTGTAAAGCTGCTTGATAAACTAGTCTCTCGTCATTTCCAACGGTTTGTTCTTCACCAACACCCGGATGAAAAAATGGATCACTTGGATCAACATACTGATTGTTTGAAACATATCTTTTCTGCATCAAAGATGGTGGCAGTATCCTATTTCCGCTGTTCTCATACATGACTACTTCATCATCATGAGCGTTGCTCATATGGTTTTTCATATGATTCTTGTCATTTGGCCATGCTGAGTTGTGTGATCTGTCATGAATGTCACGAAAGTGACTGGTTCCCACATCCTCCACTAAATTGCTTGACTGCCCACTGGGCATGGCTCTTTGATGGGATGTTGGACGGGCATCCCTTGAGGATTGCTGATTTAAACTTTTCCCCACATCTGCACCAAAACACCATCCTTGTTGGAGTCAATAATCTTAATTGTATTTCATATAATAAAATATTTGCTTGATGACCCACATTATCATTCCAGCATAGAATTTAGAATCATCAGCCTGGTTCTATATGTTTTCAAAGCTCAAACATGATCACTAAAACTCTGATGCATTTGGTCTCTACCTTGCCTATAGCGACTGAAATTGGATGAGCTCCCATTAGGTTTAGCAGAAGGAACATTTCGGGATACTCCACCATGAGCTGCAATTTGTGCAAAACATACAATATCAACAGCCCTGACATGAGCTAGTGGGATTTCATGAAAATGCTAAATTTCTACCTATTGCATTTGTGGGGTGTTGAGACGCCCATGCTGGAAGATTCCGCCAACTAGAAGAACCGGCGGAACCCCTTGGAGGTGATGCCTCTACCTGTGAACTTGTTCCTGGAACAGCATCCTGTGGTGAAAGAACAGCCGTATCCAGTAAAGCAGAAGGTGAATCGTACAAGCTTCTGTACTCATCTAGATCCCATTCGCTATCAGATGAACTAATATCTATTGGCTCGATTGCAGCCATATTGGCTGAAGGATGACTCCTTTCCAATGATGAACCAACCTAGAATAAAATATCATTGTCTCAGTATTTAATCAATCAGGCACATAATCAACGTGAGAGAAAGTATGATCAAATCAATTCAAACGAAAATATCTTCACTCACCCCAATTGGACAGCGTCTCGATATCAAACTGCTAAACAATCCGCTCAAAAACGAGCACCATTTCCAACCAGACTCACATAAAGTATGAACATGTTCAGGCATCTAAGCGAACTGCATGTTTGTGAAATAGTTGGGCATTAACAAAGTAAAACCCATGATTCTTAGCAGGCAACAACCACAGTGCATGTGCATTTCTCAACAGGGATTAAAGAAAACAACAATGAATTAGCATACGAACCTTGTCATATTAGTGGAAGCTCTTCTTACCATTTCCCTCTTCTCAATCGCCCTTGTCGAAAAGCCCTAATTGCATCTTCCCCGAGCAAAGCCCTAGTTGCAACTGCCAATTGCCAAGAACCAAATCACCAATGTCTTGTTCGCCTGTTCAGTTCAATTCAATTCAGTCTGGAGGCGGAGAGAAGTCGAATTCGTTTAATTATGAGAACAAAGTTTACATAAAAATAGAGATTATGTGGCACGCGGGCTAATGGGGTTCATGGTTTTGTTCGTTCGGTCAAAGAAAATACTCCATTATATTTTCAAACTATTACTACCGAAATAAATTTCAGCTCTTATATTTTTAGTATCACTTTATTCTCTCTACCGGGAAAAAAAAAATTATATATATATATATATTTTTTTAATTTTAAGTTAAAGAAATATGTTGAAAAACATATCAAATTAAATTTTTTATCCAAACTTTAAATGAAATAAACAAAATTATTTATTTATTTATTTATTTTAATTTTAATTTAATTTTTTTATTTTTTTTATCGTACATTAAAAAAAAAATCAAAACCAAAGGTTAAAGTCACTGTACTACGCCCCATCTCTTCTTGCATAGAAGGTGAAGCCAGAGAAGTTGGCGGTCCTTGAACATGTTGAAAAAATTAAGCAATAAATCAAGAAAAGAGTAAAAGACGAGATGTGGTCTCAATCTCTTCTGGCATGATTAATGGGTTGGGCGGGGATTCATAGTAGAAGTGAAAGAAAAAAGATAAGAGGGACGCAAACTCAAGCTAGTAGTCAAGGCTGTTAGACAACATTTCAACGTCGGCCTCCTGGACTCTATTAAACCAACCACTGATGTGGAACTCGGAATGTGTTATGCTAGTCCGTAGGGCACTCCCAATCCCTCTCATGGTGGAACCACTTCACTTTCCAACTCTTGTTATTTTCAGGATATTTGAAGACTAACTTGATCATAAGAGTTCGAGTGTGAAAGTAGCACCAGCTCAAATACAGCGACAATTTCCTCAAAAATTTTAAGGAATGGCAAAAAATAGGGTAGGTTCGTGTGATGTCGCTAACACGGCACAAGAGAAAGAGCATGACCAATACCATCCATGCGTTGGGAGTTAATTGGGTTGGGTAGGGATTGAACCAGTGCAAAATTTCTATTATAAATACAGGTAGAGAAAAACAATCTAGGTCCTTCATTCATCGCATTCTTATAAAAATCGATATTGCTCAGGTAAAGACCACGGCCCGATACCATTCCTCTGTAAGGAGCGACATTCCAACTGAGTTTGGGATATGTTTGTCTCTTTGGAGTGTAACTAGTTGGGTTCGTCGACGGGATCAGGCCTGACAAAACGCTTGCCCTCCTTGCCAACTCGTTAATTCGAGCCAGTAGGAATAGCTGGCTCATCATCGTTATTTGAATCAAGGCCAATGCAACTAGCCATGTTACAAAAGTTATGTTTTTTTTGGATATTACTAGAGAACATGACCGGAGTAAAAGAAAAAGAAGCAAAAACCACCTAAAAATGAAAAAGAATAATGATTAAAAAAAGAGAGGGAAAACAACTCTAAACTACAAAGTACACGGACAAAAAAATGCAAGAAATGAAAAATGGAGAAGAAATGACGAATTAAAAGTGCAAGGACTTACCAAAATAGAAAGAAATCGTAGCCTGAATAGGAAACAAGTTGTTGAAAAGTCGTAGGGTTTTTGAAAGTGGAGTGCACAAAAACTCAAAATATGCAAAGGGGTCTCAATGATAAGGACAATGTGCTTAAAAGGGATCATTGTGGTTGGAGAATGTCAATTGAGACATAGGAGGTGAATAGACATACCATATCATGGGTAGACTTTGGGCTCGAAGCGCCATAACTTTTTAAATTTTTGACTGGGCAATAAAAAAAAGGAAATAGAGATTAAATATATAGAATAACGGTCCATTGTTCCCATATTCCACTAAATCCAAGACTAAGTAAGGATTAATAATTTGACCATGATGTGGGTAATTTTGAACGTCATATCTCCAATCCTGGACCCCCGCCACATGTCCGTCTCTCATGTACGACATGGCCACATCACTATCATCACACGAACTTCTCCCTGTTGTGCTATTTTTGGCCGACAGCCTTCAGATGGTGGATCGTCTTGAAATGCATCATACAGAGGTTGTAATACCCCGAAAATTTATATTTTTAAAAATATTATTTTATTTAAGTTTAATATATTTGAAATTGTTTTATAAATTTATGGTATAAATAATATTTGATATTTTTGGAAGTTAAATGTTAATTGTAAATGGATTTTTAAAAATTTTGAGACTAATATGTTATTTAAAATATATTTTTAAGAATTTTGGGATATAATTAATATTTATTTTGTTTTAAAGGGGATTTAAATGTAAATAATACTAAAATAATATAAGTTAACAACACATTATTACTATCACTTATCATATTGCACGAAAATTTCACATGTAAAAGTGTCTAGGAATTAGACACGAATTTGCATGTTTAAGTACACTATATTTACAGAGAATAAAATATATACATTTATATATATCTATATATGTTTATTCCGATCAGATTTCGGTTTTGGATTTCAGGTAAAATTTTTAACTCTTTTAATATATGTATTTAGTCTCCTCATGTACTGTATGGTTTATTCTACTAATGTTATAATTGTTGTTTTTCATGAGATATTACGATAACGTATTATGTAAAAATTATGCGAGAAGCATGCCTGTTGATTCCGAGATTTTGATGGACAATTAAGTATTGATATTTTTAGTGGAACTAACGAATTTGTTGAGTATCTCAGTTTATAAGTTCCATTGAAGATATTATCATGAAAAAATTGAGATAAATGCTAAATGGATGCTAAAAAAATTGACAAAAATGATGGATATTAAGAGACTGAAGATCTTGAAGAACCTAGGGGAAAACAATTTAGGTTAAATTTTTATTCTTGATGTATCTCGATTAGAATCACACATGATACAAGATGAATTTACAATTATGTGTGTTTTTTAGTAAGATCCTAATTAGCTAACATATTTGCTCATATGTGAAATTGAAGAAGAAATATTATTTTAAGAAAGATTATAAATTAAAAATTAATTTAAGGAGTTAACCGAGAAAAAAAATCGGTTAAAAGGGCAAAAACGTCGAAGAAATTGAAATTAAAAATGAATTAAGGAAGAAGCACAGCTCGATCGGTCAACCTACATAGGAGGTCTGGTCAACCGATGAGAAGGTGAAAGAATTGAGCTGAACTCTCTGAATTGTTCGGTCAACAGCTAAGTCAACCTATGGCCAAAAGATAAACTCTTTGAATCGTTAGGTCGACAGACAAATGGGAAAGATCAACCTGTGAAACTCACTGAATCGTTAGGTCGACAGACGAATAAGCAGAGGTCGACCTATAGGCAAATAGTTTTTGGCTTGGGTTACATCCTGAATCGGGCGGTTGACTTATACCTTTTGGTTGGTTAACCGATGGACAGTTTCAGGATTTGAGAATTTCATGGTTTTGATCCAAAAAGTAGCATTGTTAGAATATGGGAGATATCTTAGGGATCTGATGGAATTAAAGATATATGGTTGATATTTTGTTATCCCTATGGATATGGTTCATGTAATTTAATTATTTCTCAATTTAGTTCATGTAATTCTTTTTATCCTATCTAATTGAGTTTGAAAAAATATTTGAGCGACTTAATTGAACATTTTAAGAGTTAGAATCAAGTAAATTATACTAGGATTAAGTCATAATAATATAAGAGGTCTATTGGAGTAATTATTTGTCATGATATATGGGAATTCGCTGTTAGAGGGCTTGTTCTAATTCCATATAAATAGACCTGCATTTTTAGGTTTAATAGATACCAATCATTCATATCTTAAGAGTCATTTAGTTCTTGTGTTTTCTAAGAGTGATCATTCTGAAATCATACTGAGTGTATTGTGAGAATTATTCTTGAGAAGATTTGGTGTGGATTATTGCTACTGCCAACTTGAAGTTTCATTACTAATCATTTTTTATTCAGTGGATTCTTAGTGAGATCGTTTCAAGTTTTTGCTATTAACTATTGTGTGATATTATTGTTTAATACTTGGAATTTTGATATTTGAAATCGTTTTCCTGATTTTTTAAATTGAAAATTAATTTGAAATGATTTCTTGAGAAAACCTGATTACGTGTTAAATTGCTTGTTACCCGTGTTTTTATTAAAATCAGATTTTGAAATTCTTATTGTATTTCTATCACTAGTATCAGGACATTAATTGAGTTCAAATTTATCTGGGGTGGTAGAAACTCCGAGTGGAAAAAAGACTTATTAATTTTTTAATTGGTGACTTGTGTGTCGTATTAGATACTATTGGGAATATCTAATCAGGGGTAGCTAGTTTTAAAATCTTCCGGTAAAGAATTTAGGTTTTGATCTTTGCCTATAATACAAAAAGATTAGGTGTTAATTATTCCTTAATATAATTAATTTTGAGTGAATTTGTAACGGTTCAATCCTTACCGGGTAAAAGAATACTTGTAGTGTTTTTTGTGTGAGGTTTAATTCTTAGCCTAAGTATAAAAAGAATTAAGTTAATCATTAGCTTGAGAAAAAGATAGGATTATTCTTTAACCTGCGAAAAGGAATTGTAAAGGTTGATTCTGAGCCTAAGAAAATAATCATTTGTAAGGGTTTGGTTTCTACCTAATTAAAAGAATCATAGTGATTAGTGAGTGCGACTCTCCGCGGAACTCGAAGGACTGAATTAGTCGAGAATAGCTTGGTAAACCAGTATAAATTTCTGGTGTGCTGCTTTATTTACTTTATTTATATTTTGTTATTTGGTCTGCGCCTAGTTGATAATACTTATTCGCTGCTATAAAGATAATAATTAATTTAGGGTAAAATTAATTATTTGATTTTTGAAGTATTATTATTTGAATTAAATTTTTTATCTACCCAATTCACCCCCTTACTGGGTAGCTCATTGGGCCAACAATGCCTGTGTATTTATTTGTTGTGTTAATTAGATATACGTTTATGTGTTTATTTGGAATTTGATTGGATATCCGCATTAGAGGGGTTAAAATTCTATAGAGCATTGGCTCACAACCCCACAGTTTGATTGCAGAGTTGGTGAGAATAAAACTACGCCAGGAATTTATTTGAATGTATTTAAAAATAGTGCGGCGCTAGAAATTTTATTTTGATTTCTGTTTAATTTGTAATAATAGTATTTATTATTTATCATTGTAAAATCGACTTGATAATTTACCGCATACATACAGTGCTACAGAATGGAAATATTATACATTGGTCAGTTGAGAACAACGAAATTAATACTAAAATTCTTAAAGAATTTATTATCCTTGAAGAAGGGTCATTTGATAATATAAAAATGCAATAGTTTCATCCTTGTAATATTTTTCCTTGTTATCCTTGTTCTCAGCTGCATAAATATTATCATTTGGTATATTATCAGCTAGGAAAAATTCAGCTCATATCGTCTGGCCACATTTATTAATTATTATATATAAGTGATTATCATATCATTTGGCCAATTCAGGTTCGTCAGCTGATTTATTGAATATTATTTATAAGTGATTCTTCACATTTACGAGTTTTCTAAACTTATAAACTACTTAAACGAACGAAAAAAAAAAAAAATCACCTTATAACTTTCGCTGTCGTATTATAAAATTTCTCGGATTTTATTGGTCATTCGGTTTTAATATTAACTCTCCGTAATAAAGAGAAAAACCGTATGGCGTCCCTAAAAGACCGGGCCGTAACAGAGGTTCTGCCCTTCTGACAACCTATCTCTGGAGGGGGGTAGCTTTCAGATGGTGGATCATCTAGAAATGCACCCTACAAAGGTCTTGTCCCCCTGACGACCTATATATAGGGGGCGACCCTTCAGATAGAGGATCCTCTTGAAATGCAACTTACAGAGGTCTTGTTCCTCTGACGACCTATCTCGGAGTGGAAGAGGGGCAACCTTCAAATGGTGGATCCTCTTTAAATGCACTCTACAGAGGTCCTACTCCTCTAACGACCTATCTTTGCAGGGCGGCCTTCATATGGAGGATCCTCTTAAATATGACCTATAAAGGTTCTAACCCTTTGACATCCTATTTCTAGGGGACCCACCTGGTCATCACCACCCTGAGGCCCTGCCTTCTTGAGGAGCAACCATTAGTGGGAGAATGCATTTGAGTGATCTTCTCGGTTCTGGCCGACCAGAGCTCGTCCACTTTACCTTTGGCCGACAATCAACAGGACTTGAGTAATTTTTCGTCATTTCTACATCGTTCAACACATCTTCACCTCCTCGGTTCTTCTTGGATTGAGATATTCACCAACAACTCTCCTCAAAGCCAAGTGATTAGGCCCATGGGCTCGTCTTATGGGTTAAAATGTCACGACCCGTCCTGGACACCCGTCATCCCGAGGCCGACGTGACGACAACACGACATCACCTGAACATTCAATCAACTAATATATTATAATATGCATACGACAACTATACAATCTTCTATACAGGATATACATAATCTCTCATATGGGGACACACCCGTCCCTAAATATAATAATAGTGGAATATAAAATACCCATGAACTTCTCACTGGTTCACCTCTGACAACTCATCTCAAAACTCCCATATGACTCCATCACATGACTCTACATAGTGCCAGTAGGGGGATCGACTTCTAATTGCTCCACCTATGAGTGTACTGTCTTTTTAATAAAAATATTTTAAATAATAATACATTCTAAATAATACAACATTTAAATGGATCAAGCATAAGTATATAAACATTGCATATCTAATAAAAATCACCATAATATAAGTTATCTCACCATAATATAAGCAGTGAAAATAAATCAATATATATAAGTTTCATTCAAACTCATCCAACATAAAATAATACCAATCACCAAATATAAGTAAAACGCCACATCTCAAAACACCACACCACTTACTGGCTAGTCATAGTGATCGTTTAACCTCACGATCGGGAGTTGTAACAGTATCGTAACCATCCGTAGGATATGCCTTCCTAGCGGACCTAACTGGGCAGATAATTACCTACCGAATGTCTCCGCAGGACATAATATCAATCACCACTTACCAGACCACCTTCTGAACATGACATAATATAAATCACCACCTGCTGGACCATCTTCCGGATAGAACATAATATCAATCACCACTTGTCAAACCACCCTCCGAACAAGACATAAACTATGGCATAGTCCAACCAACAACAACGTCAAATCAATAATATCATCGACAAACTACAAATCAAATAGAAAATCACCGCTCTATCGAAGCAGATAATCACCACTCTGCTGAAGCAGATACAATCAATATCACCAACCCCTATTTCCACCATCGATTTAATCCAAAAATCATGTTTTTCACTTCCTTTTAAGAACCCACTGATTTTCAACAAAAATCATTTTTCCACCCTCTAAAGAAAACAACGAAAATCTAACGAAATCCACATCTCGACACTCACCCAAAATCCGTTTGATCCATATAAGTTATAAATTCATCCAATTTTAAGTATACACATTTTTCCATCATATATATGAAAATAGGTTTTGCAAGAAGATAGTACACTCACCTGATAATCCGCTCTCGAAAGTTCCACCGACTCTGCTACCGATCCTCTGGAAATCTGGAACCTATTCATGACAGGGTCTAAATTAATATTTTAGAGAAAATTAATCTAATCGTGCAATGCGAGCCCTATGTTCTTTAATTTTTCCATTTCCCACGTTTCGTTATGTAAAAATATATTTCGACGAGTTTTAGCACCGTTAAGGTTTACTATTTAAACTTAATCCACATAAACGATCTCATTTGTTATATTCTTCATTTTGATATTTTAAGGTGAGAAACCTAATTTAGAAATCATAAAAGTAAATTAGAAATGTTACCCGTTCCGAACTGATTGTCGATCTCCTTAAAATTTTATTTATTTTTGGTCTCAGCTTCCACCGCCTCGGCGCAAAGCCCATTGTCGCGGCGAACATGCTCCTTCCCTTCTCCAGTTCACCTACTGACGCTCCTCCGCCTAGGCGACCACTCAGCATCTTAAATTCCTGATTTACTGACTTTTCACCGCTACGGCGATCGTGCGACAGATCCCCTTCCTGCTTCATTGAATTCCTACCGCCGCGGCGGTGGTTATCTTCCCCTCTTTGCTCTGTTTTGGATCTCAACAGCCTCCCTCTCTCTCTTTTCTCTAACTCCGGCAACTACCACTACCAACGGCTCTCACACGCACACACAACACACACAAACCTCACAACCACACACCCACACTCACGATCACCACCACCCTCACCACTAAACCGCAACACACACACACACACATATACTTAACAACCTACGCTGGCGACGCCACGCGACCAACCATCGTCAGACCATAGTACCACTACCCAAAATTAACGACACACATACACGCAATCATTCTGACACAAACACTAATCACAACATCGAATCACAACAGAAAACAGAGAGTACCCACTTACCGGCGACGAATCACCCACACATTAGAGTTTCTCTCTCTTCCTTCGTTACTATTGCCGGTGACAGACCGACGACACACCCACGACGAGACCAGAACACACACACACATACAAGCATACACATCATCACACACACATAGACTCACCAACAACGGCAGACACACACCCACGCCAATACAGCACCGTCGCTCCAAACCCAACACCGCCAGCCAAACCTTCCTCTCTCTCTCTTCCGATTTCTCTGATCGCTTCTCGATTCTTCTCCCTTCTCTCTGGTTTGCGTGTATATATATATAAAGAAAAGAGGCCAAGCCCCCATACCGCCTTACTTCTCTCTCTCCTTGATCTTTATATATATATATATATATATTAATTTAGTTGTAATTACATAAATATCCCCTTTTTATTTTGTTAAGATAATAATTTGACCATTTTAAGGTTTTTAATAATTACGAATTAACCCCTAAAATTTTAAATCACACAATTAGTGAACGCGCCCTAATCTTCCAGAGAAAATAAAAAACAAATATATATATATATAGATATATGTTTATGTATGCTTGGCGCTGGTAAAACGAAAAGGATTTTTAAAAACGTCGATTTTCTTATTAAAATGTACTTAAGCCTGTTTTAGAAAAAGGAGTCGCCACCTAGCATTGGGTTTAAATGATGTGCTAGGTCACCATATTTTTCTTTTTTGAAAATAATTTAAAAATGGCTTAAGTAAAATTTGACTCCAAAAATAATGTGGTCTAACCAGAGATTCGTTTAAAGAGTTCGGGGGTCAGTTACGCTCGGGGAAGGTGTCAAGCACCCCAAGACGCCCGTCCAAAGACGGTACCTTATCCGATTAAGTCCAATTAGAATTTAAATCCGAATGTTTTTATTTTATTTTTAAATCCTCCTTATATACACATACACGCACATTTGAGGGAAGTGATCCCCCTTCTAAACCTAGACCGTTCTAATTGAAGGTTGGGAATTTTCCACCTCGTATTGTTAGCATATTATATTTAATACAAATTAAATAAAACACCCGCACACACGCATCGAGAAGAGTAATTCCCTTCTAAATTTAGCCATTCAAATTGAAGGTTGGGAATTTTCCACCTCGTATTGTTAGCACATTATATTTAATACAAATTAAATAAAACACCCGCACACACGCATCGAGAAGAGTAATTCCCTTCTAAATTTTAGCCATTCAAATTGAAGGTTGGGAATTTTCCACCTCGTATTGTTAGCACATTATATTTAATACAAATTAAATAAAACACCCGCACACACGCATCGAGGAGAGTAATTCCCTTCTAAATCTTAGCCATTCAAATTGAAGGTTGGGAATTTTCCACCTCGTATTGTTAGCACATTATATTTAATACAAATTAAATAAAACACTCGTACACACGCATCGAGGAGAGTAATTCTCTTCTAAATCTTAGCCATTCAAATTGAAGGTTGGAAATTTTTCACCTCGTATTGTTAGCACATTATATTTAATACAAATTAAATAAAACACCCGTACACACGCATCGAGGAGAGTAATTCCCTTCTAAATTTAGCCATTCAAATTGAAGGTTGGGAATTTTCCACCTCGTATTGTTAGAACATTATATTTAATACAAATTAAATAAAACACCTGTACACACGCATCGAGGAGAGTAATTCCCTTCTAAATCTTAGCCATTCAAATTGAAGGTTGGGAATTTTCCACCTCGTATTATTTACTTTAAAAAAAATAAAAATAAAAAATAAATAAATAAATAAATAAATAAAAAAAAAAAAGTAATAAATAAATAAATAATAAAGGAAGAAGAAAAAAAAATCTAATTTAAAAAAAAATTAGTATAATAACAACTTAAAAAAAATAAAAGTAAGATTTACAACAGATAAAAATTTACCACCTTCTTGGAGATTTTTCTTCTTCAAAATTACAATAAAATGAAAATAATATTATTTTCTTCAAAATTTTTCTCTAGATTTCTCCTCTCCCTTACAAAAATTTCTCTCAAAAAATTTCTTCCCCTCAAAATTTTCTCCTCCCTTCTCTTGTGATCCTTCCTTTATTTATAGGAAGGATTTCTGAAGAATCCTACGACAAACGCGTGAAAAAGAAGGGAAAAAGGGGGTGGGTGCACCGAAATTTGGTGCACCCACCCCCTTTTGGGTGCACCAAAAATGGTGCACCCAAAAAGGGGAATGCTGGCCGCACATGCGGCCAGCAACACTGGTCGCTACAGCGACCAGTGCAACTGGTCGCACGTGCGACCAGCCCTTGGTCGCACGTGCGACCTTAGTGCACCCCCCCCACCCCCGTTCGGTCCAGGCCTCTCTCGTTCTCGTCTGTTTCTGGTCCATTTTGTTCCGAATTAACGCGTTTTTATTCCACTTCGAAAAATCTACAAAACCAAAAAAATAAATTAATTAATTACTAATATTTAATTTACTTAAGAGATTAATAAAACTTAATTTAGCAGTATTAAACCGCACAAATACGGTACAATCAAAATAAAATAAATAGAAAAATAAAATAAAAATAACTATAAAACAAAGTATATTTTTTTGCGAAGCGGTCAAAATGCCGTGTCTACAGCTGCCCCTCTTTGTCATGCAAGTTCCACTTGCTTGACAAAGATAAAAGACCACGTCATTTTGATCGTCCCATTTTATCTTTATTTATTTTTTTATTTTTATTTTTAGTGTATTTTCCAATAATAGAACAAATAAAATAAAATGATTCATGACGAATACGTGTAAGTTTAGAGTAATAAAAGAATACTCATGACGATGTTCATGATAAACAAATGTCCGTTTAGAGGATCGTTTAAAGTAAAAAAAAAATGACTTCTGACGATACTCATAACGAACATGTGTCTGTTTAGAAGATTATTTAGAGTAATAAAAAAAGGACTCATGACGATACTCATGACGAACAAGTGTCTGTTTAGAGGATCGTTTAGAGTAATAAAATGATGACTCATGACGATACTCATGACGAACAAGTGTCTGTTTAGAGTAATAAAAAATGACTCATAACGCTACTCATGATGAACACGTGTCTGTTTAGAGGATTGTTTAGAGTAATAAAAAAAAAGACTCATGATGATACTCATGACGAACAAGTGTCTGTTTAGAGGATCGTTTAGAGTAATAAAATGATGACTCATGACGATACTCATGACGAACAAGTGTCTGTTTAGAGGATCGTTTAGAGTAATAAAATGATGACTCATGACGATACTCATGACGAACAAGTGTCTGTTTAGAGGATCGTTTAGAGTAATAAAAATTATTCATGCCCCAGCCCTCTTGGCCAGGGGCTTAAAGAAAGTTCAAGAGTATAAAATATGCCCCCACTTGTGACTGAGTCAGAATGCGAGAACAAAGATATAAATGTGCCCCAGCCGAACTCTCAGATGACCGAACATTTATAGATTGCCTGCGTACCTTAGTATTATGCCGAGGATTAAGTTTGGCGTAGTTCACTTTTCGCCCTTTTCAGGGCAAAACGCATACCTGGACACTCATTTAGAGCTTTGGAACTTTTAGTAATAAAAGTTTCTAATTTGAACCGGAAGGTAAGAAGTCTTTGTGAGAGAGAAATCCATGCTTCCCTGTCCTTTGAAAACCCTGTAATTGGACAAAAAACACATGCAACACGAAAATTTAGTTTGAAAAACTTGTCACTCTTGACGACTAGCAATTCCGTCCCCCCCTTTTCCATCGCAATCCCTCATTTGATGGCGCTTGACTTTCTCGGGTCACGGGACAGTATCGGGAGATTTTTCCGTCTCGTCCTTCCGTCAATCTTAGAGATGTACTTTCTGGAGGTTTTCTCCGGGTTGTTGGCAGGGTCTGGTTTTTTTTTTTTTTTTTTTTTTTTTTTTTTTGTTTTTTTTTTTTTTTGGACAACATCCCTATCAGCCTTTATTTCTCTGCACCCGCCGATTCTCACTTTCTCTTTTCTACTAGGCATCCTCAGTGCTTAGGAGAATCACATACTCCTGCTTGCTTTGTATTTTTCAAATCCTGCAAAACTGATTTAACCAAATATGGGAAAACATGTAAAACCTTACCCCAAACAGGTATCTTTATCACCAGATATGTTGACTGCGAGATTTCAAGCCGGATTGTCTGACAAGTATGATTTCAATGCAAATTTGAGCCATATTCGATGTTCCTTTTCACAGATTCCAACTCTTGCTCAAATCCATCAAGTTCCGAACACAGAAAAGTCTTACGGTCAATGGAAGTCAACCGTAGTGGGAATTCCAAAAATGCCCCTATGAGTGATCTAACTGTTTTTTTTTTTTTTTTTTTTTGCGACACGGTCTCTACATTTTTCTCATAGCGCCCTTTCGAGTTTTCACCATGTTCGAGCCGTTTTTTTTTTTTTTTTTTTTTTTTTTTTTTTGAAGCAACAGATAATCACAAATTGATTAAACTTACTTAGAAAATAAGGACATTTATTAGGCAAAGTATTTCTTTACAGAATCCGAGTTTAGGGGCTCGGGAAATACATCACCATCCATTTCCTGGAGAATCAGCGCTCCACCGCTCAAAGCCTTATGAACAACAAAAGGACCTTCCCAATTTGGCGCGAACTTACCCTTAGCTTCATCTTGGAAAGGAAAGATTTTCTTCAAAACTAACTCACCGACCTTGAAGACTCTAGGGTATACCCGTTTATCATGAGCTTTAGTAATCCTCTGTCTGTAACACTGTCCGTGGCATATCGCTGTCAGTCGCTTTTCATCGATTAAACAAAGTTGGTCCAACCGTTGTTGTACCCATTCAGTTTCATCAAGCTCGGCCTCTATGAGTACTCGTAGAGATGGAATTTCCACCTCGGCTGGTATCACCGCTTCTGTGCCATAAACCAGAGAATAGGGGGTTGCCCCTGTCGAGGTCCGAACCGAGGTTCGGTAAGCCATCAAAGCATATGGCAGCATATCATCCCACTCTTTATAATTGTCAATCATCTTCCGGAGAATTTTCTTTATATTTTTGTTGGCGGCTTCCACTGCTCCATTCATTTTTGGACGGTAAGGCGCTGAGTTTTTGTGCTCGATCTTGAACTGCTGACATATTTTCTGTATTTCTGAACCCTTCAGGTTTTTAGCATTGTCGGTTATCAATGTTTGCGGCAAACCGTATCTTGACACAATATTTTCTTTGATGAATCGAGCTACTATCTTTTGAGTCACTCGGGTTAAGGAAACGGCTTCTACCCACTTTGAAAAATAATCAATTGCCACCAGGATAAAGCGATGACCACTCGGCGCCTTAGGGGTAACTTCCCCAATAACGTCCATACCCCACATTGAGAAGGGCCATGGGGCCGCCAAGCAATGAAGGTGCGAAGGTGGGACATGAATTTGATCACCATGAATCTGACACTTATGGCATCTTCGAACAAACTGCACGCAGTCGCTTTCCATCGTTAGCCAAAAATGACCGGTCCTCAGGATCTTCTTGGCAAGCATGAAGCCGCTCATGTGAGGTCCACATATGCTACCATGGACCTCTTTCATCAACTGGATGGCCTCTTCGACTCCAACACATCTCAACAGGCCCATGTCAGGGGAGCGTTTGTACAGTGTCTCCCCGCTTAGGAAGAATTGGCCTGCTAACCTCCGGAGAGTTTTCCGATCAACACTTGATGCCCCTTCCGGATACTCCTGATTTTTCAGAAAGTTCTTTATGTCATGGTACCACGGGTCTTTGGTTGGCTCAGATTCAAGCTGGCAGCAGTGGGCCGGTCGGCGTTGAACTCGGATCACCACCGGAATGATATCATCATCCTCTCGAGTGATAGATATCATAGATGCCAAGGTAGCTAAGGCATCGGCGAAGTCATTTTTTAGCCTCGGTATGCTTTCAAATTCTATTATTGTAAATTGCTCGCACAACTCCAGGAGGTGATTGTTATAGGCTATCAAGGTCGGATCTCTCGTGGCATATTTATCCGTCACCTGATTGATTATCAGCTCAGAATCTCCGAACACTAGCAATTCTTTGATTTTCATATCGACAGCCAGCTGGAGTCCCAGAATACAGGCTTCGTACTCAGCTCGATTATTTGTGCTCTGGAACTTCAACTTGGAAGCCACTGGATAATGCTGTTTGCCCAGAGAAACCAGAACGGCTCCGATTCCAGCCCCTCGAGAGTTCACTGCTCCATCAAAATACATTTTCCAGACTGTTTCCTCATTTTCTTCATCCACCGCATGAATCGACTCGTCAGGGAATAGCGTCTCAAGAGGCTGGTTATCCGTTTGAGCTGGACAACTAGCCAACTGATCTGCTATCGCCTGACCCTTTACTGACTTTTGGGTCTTGTAGATGATATCGAACTCCGTCAGCAGCATCTGCCATTTTGCAACTTTTCCTGACAGAATCGGCTTCTCGAAGATGTATTTTAAGGGATCCATCCTGGCTATCAAGTAGGTAGTCAGTGGGAGCATATAATGGCGCAGTCTTTGAGCGGACTAAGCCAATGCACAACAGGTTCTCTCCAGCAAGGTATAATTTTCCTCATACTTTGTGAAGCGCTTGCTGAGGTAGTAGATGGCTTGCTCCTTCTTTCCAGATTTATCGAGTTGCCCAAGAATAGCTCCCATGGAGGAGTCGAGAACTGACAAATATAGTAATAACGAAACCTTCTCCCGAGGCGGCACTAAAACGGGAGGGTTCGTTAGATAGACTTTAATTTTCTCCAAGGCATTTTGGCAATCTGCATTCCATCGCCCGTCACTTTCTTTTCGAAGTAGCTTGAAGATTGGCTCACAAGTGGCAGTGAGTTGGAAGATGAATCGGGCTATGAAATTTAATCGCCCCAGAAAACCTCGGATTTCTTTCTCATTTCTCGGCGGCGGCATCTCACGAATGGCCTTCGTCTTTGCAGGATCAATCTCGATTCCATGGCGATTTACCATGAAACCAAGAAGTTTTCCGGAAGCCACCCCAAACGCGCATTTTGCTGGATTGAGCTTGAGCTGGTACTTTCGAAGTCTGTCGAACACCTTTTTCAAATGGCAGAGATGATCCTCGTTCTCCTGTGATTTAACGATCATGTCATCAACATATACCTCCATCTCCTTGTGCATCATATCATGAAATAGGGTCGTCATTGCTCTTTGGTATGTTGCCCCGGCGTTTTTGAGACCGAAAGGCATCGCCCTATAGCAAAAGACTCCCCATGGGGTAGTGAAGGCTGTCTTTTCTCGATCTTTCTCATCCATCAGAATCTGATTATAGCCAGAGAACCCATTGGCGAAAGAATAGAGCTTTCGCCCCGCAGTATTGTCGATGATGATGTGAATGTTTGGCAGTGGAAAATCATCTTTTGGACTCGCCCGGTTGAGATCACGATAGTCCACGCAGACTTTGATTTTTCCTGAGGACTTTGGCACGGGAACGACATTTGAGAGCCATTCACTGTAGTTACAGACTTCAATAATTTGGGCATTGAATTGCTTCACGATCTCCTCCTTGACCTCGAGACTGACAGCGGGCCTTAGTTTCCTCAACTTTTGTTTGACTGGTACACTCCCTGGCTTTAGCGGCAGCTTATGGGCCACGATACTCTTGTCCAGTCCTACCATGTCATCGTAGGACCAGGCAAAGATATCTTGGTAGGAAATTAAGAGCGTTGTCAACTCTTTCTTTTCCAGAGTCATGAGAGCTGATCCAATCTTTACTTCCTTCAACTCTTCCGAGGTCCCTAAGTTTATCAACTCGGTCTCATCGTTACTGGGAATCGGCTTGTTCTCGAACTCTGTGAAAGCTTTTCGGATCTCACCATCGTCTGGTTGGCAAGAGTCATCTTCTGCTTCCACTCCCATCGGGTCATGGTCTGGTTCTGCATTGAAATCATACTTATCGCACTCTGGCTCAGTTATATCGCATGCATCATACACTGGTGTTTTAGACATCCTGAAAGCATAAAATTTAAACATTTAAACCATATGTCGGATAAAACAGAATTGCATTCATTAAATATAAAAACCCATTACAAAGCAAAATCCCTTTCCATCTAGAAGGCAAGGTGGATGGAGGGATGACCAACAGAAAATCTCCCTAAGTTTACCGAAACGCCTGGCGAATTGGGAGAGAACAAGAATCCCAATTCTGCAGCTTTTCTTTTCCCTTGGTTCGAATACCAGACCCATGACTTGGCCCTACCTCGTCTCTCATGATTACATTCACAGCTTCCTTGATCATTACTCTCTCAGGGTGCAACTTGAATCCTGCGGTCTCCTTCCCTTTGTTGAGGGTTTCTGCTGGATAGGGGAAAGTGACCCGGATATGCGGAATTTTCATTGGCTGGTTGTCTGGGGATCCATCCCTCTTCTTTCGGAAGAACTTCGCTCTGTCTGCTTTTGTCGGCTCGTATCCCAATCCGAATCTCCCCTTCTTCTCCTTGACTTCTATCGGTTCTGTAATTCCGTCTAGATTCTTGCCCAAACCTTTCCCGGGAATGCAACCCCGAGACTTCATTTCTTTAGCAACGAAGGCCACAGTGTTAGACAGTGATGGTGTCATCTCGTGTCCTCCTTCCTTCACAAAAGTAGCATTTGCAACGTCGAACACGTGATAGGAGGCTTCAATCTTCTCCTTCTTCTTTCCGTCATCTGTTAACGGGACATGCCGACTTATCGCTTGATGGAAAGGTATGATATCTGAATCAGCCCCGATCACGTATAGTGTGTCATTAATGATAAACTTGATCTTCTGATGTAGAGATGAAGGCACTGCCCCAGCGTTATGGATCCATGGCCCAACAACAGGTTGTACGAAACAGGTATGTCGAGCACTTGGAACTTCGCATTGAACTGTATTGGACTAATTTCAATTGGCAGGTCAATCTCTCCAACGCTATCTCTCCTAGCCCCATCGAATGCTCGGATAACCGTCTTAGACGATCGAACCTGTGATAGATCTATCCCCATTTCTTCCAGGGTTGACAAAGGACAGATATTTAGTGCCGATCCATTGTCAATCAGCACCCGAGCTATGAACATTCCATGGCTTTCGACCGTGATATTCAAAGGCTTGTTGTGACCTGTTCCATCATCGTCCATCTCGTCATCTGTGAAAGTGATGGTGTTAGATCCTAGGACCTGCTCGACCAGAGTGACAAATTTCTCCGGAGAGATCGTGCTAGGCAAATGGGCTTCATTTAGGACTCTCAGCAGTGCCTGTCTATGTACTTCTGAGGATAGGAGTAGTGAGAGCATCGAGATTTGCGCCGGTGCTTTGCTGAGTTGCTCCACTATCTTGTATTCTGAATTCTTCATTGCCTTTAGAAAGTCGTGAGCCTCCGGTTCTGACACTGGCTTTTTCAGGGCCCCTCTTGGTTCTCTCATAGGAATCCTGATCAAATCCTGTGGCGTATACACCCTTCCAGACCGAGTGATTCCACCGGTTTCTCCTACGGAGATTGACAATTCTTCTCCTTCTCCTGTTTTAGCGACGATCTCATAATTCCACGGAACCTTATTGAGATTTTCCACCATCTTTTGAATTGGGAAAGACAAAACTAGAGATTTCTCCAGTTTTTGGGCTACCCTTTCTAGATGTAATTCGAACCCTCCGTAGAGAACCTCCGGGTGTAAATAAACACCACCGATATCGATCACATCAACTTCTTCTTCGACCTTCTCTGTGAAAATTAGATTGACGCCACTTCCTGAGGAGGCGTGTTCAGGCAACGGATTTTGCTGACAATTTGGCGTACCGGCCTCAGGTTTTTTAGGAAATGTGATGGCTCCGGTCCGTATAAACTCCCGGATTTTGTCTTTTAGCTGAAAGCATTGCTCAGTCGCATGTCCTCTGGTTCCCGAGTGGTATTCACAGAAAGCATTTGAAGAAGCTTCTTTACTCCCAGGTTTAACTTCGTAGAATGGAAGGGGCGTCAGCATCCCCTGCTTCAAACAATTCCGGTACAACTCGGTGATCGAAACCGGAAGGTCTTGTAGCTCTCTGTTGTCGTTCTGGAAATTTCCCCCAGTAGCATGAGGTAGAAGGTCTTGGTGGTATTGGGTTCCTGACCTTGGAGTGCGGTTAGGAATTTGAGGTGGGGTGTTCGGGCGTGGTTGATAGGTATGGTAAGAGGGTGTTGGGTAGGCTTGAGGATAATATTGGGGAATGTGGTTTTGATAAGGGGGAGGTACATTTTGGTAATAGCGGGGGCGGCTTTGGGAATAGGGTTGGTTTTGAGGATAGTTTTGGTTTTGGCGATTTTGAGGAGGGTAGTTGTGATATTGGTTGTTCTGGTTCGGGTAGTTCTGGGGACAAGAAGTTTGGGGGTAGTTCTGGTAATGGGTTTGTCGAGGGGAAACGACAACAGCTACTTCATTTTCTTTCATCTTTGGCGGGGCTGACCTTTTCGTCAGATTGGATTGGGCCCCTTCAATTTTTCCGCTCCTTATTCCTTCTTCCGTCACCTCGGCCTGTTTGATCGCATCGCCGAAAGAAACCACTGCTATGCTCGAGAGATTTCGATAGAACGGCGGTGACTGAATTGACTTGAATATCTCTAACTGAGCCTCCTCGCTCAACTTAGGGACAACTTTGGCAGCCTCTTCCCTCCAACGAGCAATATACCTCCGGAAACTTTCGTCTTTATTTTTCAGTATCTGGTAGAGGGTATTGCGGTCTGGCGCGGCATCCCTATTGTACACATATTGCTCACAGAAGGCCTCTACCAGATCTTCAAATG
>JAENRU010000489.1:1655000-1764159 GCA_016647705.1 Eucommia ulmoides
ATTAAATAAAACACCCGTACACACGCATCGAGGAGAGTAATTTCCTTCTAAATCTTAGCCATTCAAATTGAAGGTTGGGAATTTTCCACCTCGTATTATTTACTTTAAAATAAATAAATAAATAAATAAATAAATAAATAAAAGGTAATAAATAAATAAATAAATAAATAATAAAGGAAGAAGAAAAAAAAATCTAATTAAAAAAAAAATTAGTATAATAACAACTTAAAAAAAATAAGAGTAAGATTTACAACAGATAAAAATTTACCACCTTCTTGGAGATTTTTCTTCTTCAAAATTACAATAAAATGAAAATAATATTATTTTCTTCAAAAATTTTCTCTAGATTTCTCCTCTCCCTTACAAAAATTTCTCTCAAAAAATTTCTTCCCCTCAAAATTTTCTCCTCCCTTCTCTTGTGATCCTTCCTTTATTTATAGGAAGGATTTTTGAAGAATCCTACGACAAACGCGTGAAAAAGAAGGGAAAAAGGGGGTGGGTGCACCGAAATTTGGTGCACCCACCCCCTTTTGGGTGCACCAAAAATGGTGCACCCAACAAGGGGAATGCTGGCCGCACATGCGGCCAGCAACACTGGTCGCTGTAGCGACCAGCTTGGTCGCACGTGCGACCAGCCCTTGGTCGCACGTGCGACCTTAGTGCACCCCCCCCCACCCCCGTTCGGTCCAGGCCTCTCTCGTTCTCGTCTGTTTCTGGTCCATTTTGTTCCGAATTAACGCGTTTTTATTCCACTTCGAAAAATCTACAAAACCAAAAAAATAAATTAATTAATTACTAATATTTAATTTACTTAAGAGATTAATAAAACTTAATTTAGCAGTATTAAACCGCACAAATACGGTACAATCAAAATAAAATAAATAGAAAAGTAAAATAAAAATAACTATAAAACAAAGTATATTTTTTTGCGAAGCGGTCAAAATGCCGTGTCTACAATTAGTAGCACCGTCCACCCTGTTATTTTCAAATGTGCTACAAAACAACTTAAATTGAGCGTATACCAAAAATCAGGGTCTTACATAAAAGCCCAGGCCTATAGAGTTATTTCAATTATTCTCCTATTGGTTAAGCATAAGGTTTATCCTAATTAACCATGCTTAGGATCTCGATTGAGCAATGCTAATTACTTTAACTCCTGAAGATTCCCGGGCATTCAATGACCAAAGTAGTCTAAGGTAATGCTCATTTTTCCTACTTGAAGCATATCAAGCCTTTCTCTCTCTTTCTCCCCGAGCTTTTACTTTCATGCCGAAGGGACTTCGCCGGGCACAACCCCATTGTGTCTTTGTGCAGGTACCTACTCTTTGGACGTTAGCTCTCTGGATCTCAACTAAGAATTGAAAGAAAAAAAAAATCATTAACTGCGAAACGCTTGAAGATTCTAGCGCTCTAGATCTCTAGAACTCCATAACTCTAACGCAACACTCTACATCAACAACAAGTTAACACGTGGAATCTATCTGGGTCATACTCATAATGTTTACTAATTCTAGAAATCAACAGAATCTGATGGATTTTTCAAGTTTTGGCAAGATTAATATTATTTAAATTACAGGGCTTGTTAAAATATAAATAAAGAAAAATAATTATATATTATGTTCAATATGTTTTTTGTTCATCTTATCCCTAAATAAGTTATGTTGGTGTCAAAATATGGTGAACACGTCGAGTTTGGCCCCGTCAGATTCCACGTGTTCTTTTCTTTGCTGAGGTGGAGAGTTGAGTGGGAGTTTCAGAGTCTTGGAAAGTTGGAGGGATCCGTAGTTAACGGTCAAATCTTTCACAATTTCAGGTTGAAGTCTAGAGAGCTAACATCCAGAGATTCCAGAAAACGGATTACTGCACAAGGACCTGCCAAGGCCCCTCCTCCGTAAGAGTAAGTGTAAAACCCCGATCTTTATTTTGAAAACTCAATGTCGCAAGTATAAGGAAATACGGGGGTAGCAGGTGCTATTTATAATTTAATTTAAATATCGAGAGGTTAATTAGTAATTTTCAAAATGCAAATTGTAAACTTTTGGACTTAAATGTTTTCAACTTTTTAATTAGGGGTGAAATTATAATTTAATATAAATCATAAATGAAAATGAAGAGTTAAAGAGAATAGGGAGATAAATATGTAATTAAAACAAAAGATTATATATATATATATATCCGTGCGTGCGTGTGTCGTGAGATCAGCCGAATGATCGAGAAGGAGAGTTGGTGGCTTAATTGTCACACACACACACACACATATATACATGCATACATAAATATCCACACACCTCGAAAGAATCAGAGAATGATCCAGAGAAAGAGAGAGAGATTAAGAGAAAACAGGGAATAAAGAGAGGAGGCGGTTCTGGCGTGTGTGTGTGTGTGTATTTGTCGTTGTTTCGTCACCGGTGGTGGCGGTGGGGTGAGTTTGCATGTCGATGGTGATTGTTTGTGTGGGCGAGTATTTCATGTGTGTGTGAGGTTTGTGTAGGTGTCGCCGGTAGGCATGGGTCGCCGGTGATCGTTTGGGTATGCTCGTCGTTTTAGTTGTGTGTGTGTGTTCTGCTGTGTATGTGTGTGTGTGGTGGGTTCCGTTGTTGGTCTAGCGGTGGGAACAACTTGTTGGTCCGGTGGTTGGTGTCGGTTGTTTGACCAACCGGAGAGTTAGAGAGAGAGAAGGTAGGTTTGATTTGTGTATGTGTTTCAGCATGGATATGTGTGTGTGGGCATTCCGTTTACATGTGTATGTGTGTTCGATTGGTTGTGGATGATTGGGGGCGGTGGCAGGGAAAACGATGGTTGGTCGGCGGCGAGTCCTAGAACCAGAAAGAGAAAGAAAAAAAGAACAGAAAAAGAAAAGAAAGAATAAGAAGCAACGGGAAAATGAAGAAAAAAAAGGGAAAAATACACAAACCACCCCAAACAAAAACACAAATCCAATCTCGTGACCGACGGAATAATTTGGGGAAGGTAGAATTTTGCACTTATTTAATATATGCATTTAATTGTCTCAATGTAAAATACATGTTATCATTATCGTTGAATTTAGCGTTATGTGTTTGCATGGAAAATGTCAAAATGACAATAAGAAATAGTAAGACCGTTTACACGAATAAATTCGATATAGTAAATTTTATAATAAAGCGCGGGGAATAGGAAATTATGAAATTTAAGGTCTACAATTCATGATTAAGTTATGTTTATATAAAATATTAATTTAGACTTTGTCACCATTAGGTTCACAGGCACCAGAGATCGGTTGAGGCTAGTCGGTTCAACTGAATGGTTTTAAAATTATGTGGATCAAGCAGGTTTTGGGTAAGTTGGTGAAATGGATTTTTGTCGAATTATGTTGATTTTAAAAGAACGTTGGAAAATGATTAGTTGGATTTGGGTGATTTTAAAGGAGAATGAAAAATATCTGTTTCTCTAAAAATGACTGGTTTTCTAAAAATAAAGGTGGAAAAAAATGGTTTTGTTGAAATTAGACGATTTTTAAACGAAAGTGAAAAATATGATTTTTGAATTAAAAGTCGATTTTGGGAAAAAGAGTAGGATGTTGGTGATTTGACGATATTGATGAGGTGATGTTATTGATTTGTGATTTGATGATGATGTTATTGATTTGATGATGCCATAATATTTATCTGCTTCGGCGGAGTGATATTTATCTGCTTCGGCAGAGTGATGTTATCCGCTTTGGCGAAGTGGTGATTATTTGCTTCGACAGAGTGGTGATTATACTATGCAGTGATTATCCATTTTGGCGAAGTGATGGGTGTTCATAGGAAGACATGAGTTGGTTTGACGGTCAGGTCATGTCATGTCGACGCCACACCGGTCCCACGGTGACGGGTGTCCGGGATGGGGTGTGACAGTAACAGCTCAGAGGGAGAAGGGCAAATATATACTTCAAGTTAGAGATTGGGCATTACCTTAGGTATTAAATGCCATGATATTTATAGGAGTGAAGTGTAATTAGCATTGTCTAATTGAGGTCCCAAGCACGGTTAATTAGGATAACCTTGTGTTTGGCCAATTAGAGAATGATTGAGGAAATACCTACTGGGCCTGGGCTTTTGACCCAAACAACGAGCCCATGGGCCAAATTACTTGGCTCGAAGGAGATTCATTGATGACGAGTTCGATCCCAGAAGGCCTAAGAATGTGGAGATTTCATTCACGATGCACGAATGGAGACACAGGCGTCAAGTCACATTGTTTGCCAACTAAAAACAGAAGGAAAAATGGTGTTGGTCGACTAAATCCATAAGGGCTACATCTACAGTAGTGGCCAAGCAGAAGCAACACGATAGGTCGCTAATCGTTGTTGGACAAATGCGTCTTCTCACAGAAGAGTACCGCCCAGAGATAGGTTGGCAGGGCAACGGTCAGAGTTTTCCTCTTCGATCCATCATCTGGTGGCTGTTGCCCAGGGAAGACATGACAAAGCCCATAGTTGGTTAATTTTCAAAGGGTCCACTTCTTGGTGCCTGCCGAGCCAGGGATGACATGGTAGGGCCCCTGGTCAGCCCATTTTCAAAGGGTTTATCCCTTGATGGCTACAGGTCAGGGATAGTGACCGCGTCACATTTTGCACGATCTATTACCATTAATTTAAGTTTTTTTAATCTCTTGAATTATTTCAATTAGTGTAATTGATTTATTTTATGTGCTTTAGTAGATTTTCAGAAATGTAACAAAAATATGTTAATTGGGAGCAAAACGGAGTTGAAAAAAAGACTAGAGATGAAAGGAAATAAGTTTTGACCCGAAAACTGACCCGGACCCGCTAACCGGATCTGACTCGAGCCGTAGACCCGTGCATTAAGCGGCTTAACCGTTACCATTTAAATAAACTTAATGGCCTATTATATGGCAGCTTGATAGCCATAAGGAAAAATATTGATGGCATTAAGGAAAAAAAATTAATGAGCATTAAGTGGAGGAATGTTACCATATTTTGATTCCATTTTTTTCCTCATTTATTTTTTTGGTTTTTGGACTTCTTGGTGGGAGATTTATTAGCTGGCGGGGGGGATTCTTTCTTTTTTCATTTAGTAGAGGAAGCCGACAATAGGTTTTTCTTTCATATTTTTCATTCTTCTTGATAATTTTAGTTTTTCCTTTGCTCTCATTTTTGGACTGCCGAATTTTTTTGGAGCTTCTTCATGTTGAATTCTTATTGAATATATTGAAAATTAAATGAAAAACAAATCGAAGAACGACTAATCTTCTCCTAACCGAGTTAGGATTGTGGTATGTATTTTAGTTTATGCAATATTATATTTTTAGATTAATTTTAGTTTATGTATAAACAATTATATAATGATGAATTATGTTCTTGAAATATAGTTTAAATCATGATTAAATTTAATCTCGAGATGTTCTTGTAGAGATTTCGATTTTAGAATCAATTATTGCTAGAACGTTAGATCTCGTACCTGTGGTCTAGTTCTAATGATTATATAATCGTATTCTTAGGATTTACTTATTTGTTTGAATGATTTATATCTAGATTGTAATTCACCCTAAATTAGAGTAACTTAGGAATTACATATCGAAGATAAATCATGTCGAAGAATAATAAATCTAATCTTTCTGAGTAGTTTCGGCTTATAGTTGGGAATGTTCGTTTACATAAATCTAAATTAAAAAGAAAATATAAGGCACGACAAGGCAAAGTTTTGGGCGTTGGTGGATGCGACCCAAAATTATCCACATCAAGTTACAATTCATCTAATTTTAATTTGTTATTATATAACAAAAACTGTTGGCCCAATAATCTACCCAAGAGGGAGGTGAATTGGGTAGTTATAAAAATTTATCGAAATTTCTTATCTTTTAACACTTAAATAATCAAATAATCAATTTATCCTAAATCGATTATTATCTTTATAATGCAACGGATAAGTATTCAAATCTAGGTGCACACCCAAACAATAAAAAATATGAATAATATAAATCAATGCAGCACACAAGAATATATCCTGGTTCACCAAGTTATTCTTGGTTAATCCAGTCCTTCGAGCCCCACGGAGATTCGCACCCACTAAACTTAAGATTCTTTTAACAGGTAGGAACCAAACCCTTACACCTATTCTTTTACCAGACTTAGAATCAACCTTTACAATTATCCTTTTTCATAGGCTAAGGAATAACTTTATTTTTTTATCAGGCTAAAGACTAACCTAATTCTATTCAAGAGGAATCACCACCTAATCATTTTCCCAGATGTAGGAATAACCTTATATTTTTTCCAGACTCAAGATTAACCTAATCCTTTCACAGGTTAAAGATCAAACATAATTCTTTTATATCTTAGGCTAAGAACCAAACCTCATAAAAAATACTCCAAGTATCATTTTTCCAGGTAAGGATGAAAGATTTACAAATCACTCTAAATAATTTTAATCAGGAAGAATCAAGCCTAATTCTTTTCAAAAGAAAAGAATAACCTACATTTTTTATCCACTAGGTAAAGATCAGTACTTAAATTTTCAGCATAATTTTATCAAACAACCTACTTAAATTTTCAGCACTTAAAATTTAAGCACTTAATTTTCAGCACTTAAAAATTAAGTCATTATCAAATAAGCCCTAATTCTTTTTCCTGGAAAAGATTGAAACCCAAAACTACCCCTGACTAAATGCTCCTAACAATATCTAATCCGCACAAACTCGTCAAATACAAAAATCAATGAGCTTCTTCCCACTCGGAACTTCTACCACCTCAAATCAATTAAATTCAATTAATATCCCGATAATTACTAGTGATAGAAATTAAGTGAGAAATTCAAAATCTGGTTATAAAATAAACAGATAGCACAAAAGTAAGCACGTAATTAGATTATCACAAAAATCGTTTTAAAATAATTTTTATACTCTTTAAAGTTCAAAAACAATTTTATCAAGAACTTATCAATCAAACAAATATAGAAAAATAAATATAGAATAAAGATTAATAGCTTAGAAATATCTCACCAAAAGATCATAGATTGAAATGCTAGACAACTCAAATCAGTGATGCCAACACAATCAGTGCTTTAAATGAAGAATACAATAACCCTCTCAAATATATCTCAGTAGAATGATAACTCTTAGAAATGCTTAAGAACTGAATAGTTCTTGATGTTGCGTTGTATTTTTATCAAAATTCATAGGCCTATACATAAAGAATTAGAACAAGCCCTAAAATGGCTAGTTTTTAAATGATAAGCCTCTAAAAGGCACCTATAGACCCCATGTGTCATTGCCTTTCATTCCTGGTATATTTGACTTAAATATGACTTTTAAAATATTCAATTTAGTCCCCAAATTATTTATCAATCTCAAATTATAAAGATAGGAAGTATTAAATGAACTAAATTGATAAACACTTTAATTTAATATACCATATCTATAAGGATATCTAAATAAAAGTATCACATATTCAATATATCCAATTCCTCATAATATCTCCAAAAGATATGCCAAAAAACGGCTAGTAATTGCTAGTTTTAGATATGATCTTTAAAAGCCTCAAAATTTAAACAGCACAGTCGGTTGACCGGCTTCTACACCATCGATCGACCAATCGATACAGGATGCTAGCCAAACCTTTCTCAAACACTGGTCGATTGACCAATCCCCCATGGGTCGGTTGGTCGATTGATACATTATGCAATCTCAGGCCAAATTTTGGCCCTGGTCGATTGACTGATTATTGATGGTCAGTTGATCGATACTTGTTGAAACACTCAATCTTATTTATATTTCAACTCCAATCTTCAATTTTTTCGACCCTTTAACCGATTTATTTTTTCAGTTAACTAAATTGGCACTATTAATCAATTTTAAACATTAATCTTACTTAGGTCAATTTTCCTTTTTCAATTTCATATTGGAGCAAATATGTGAACTAAATTAGGACCTTAATTTAAACACACAAAAACATAAATCGTTTAATTTGTGTCGTATGTGATCTTAATCGAAATACATTAAGAGTAAAATAAATTTGAGTTATTTTCAGCTAGATTCTTCAAAATCTTCAATCTTTTAATGTCCGTCTCTACATTCTTCATAATTATTTAATAATATTATCATATTTGCATCTTTCATAATTACTTCATGATATTATCTGAAACTCTTTAAACTGAAATACTCAATAAATACGTTAATTCTACCAAAAACATCAACACTTAATTATTCATCAAAATCTCGAGATCAACAAAAACTAAAAGTGAAAGCCTAAGGTCCTGTTTGGTAACCATTCTCATCCCAAAAATTCTCATCCCATTCCCAAATTTTTTAGATTTTTGTTTGGGCATAACATTTGGTAAATTTTATTTTCATTCCAAAACTAGAATCCATCCCACTTTTTTGTTTAGAAATGAGAAACAAAAAAAAATTGTTTCTATCTATTCCTATAACATTTTCAATGATCATGTGCTTCTGGCTTTCTGCTCATCTGTTGTTCGTCGTCCTCCCTCGGCCTCCTTTTTCTCTCGCCTTCGTACTAGAATCTATCGTTGTTTTTCACCATCCGCCATCGCCTACGTCGTCTTGGTTGGCTCCTTCTCCATCATCTTCATTGGCTTCTTCATCAACCGTGTTATTCGCGTCGTCCGTCTTTTTCTGGTTCGTCGTCTTCCTCCGTCCTTCTTCTTCTTCTTCTTCTTCAACCGTGTTCGTCGCCATTGTCTTCGCCCCGTTGTTGTCCTCATCTTCGTCGTCTGCTTAGGGTTTCGATTTCTATTTCAAAATCGAAATGGAGTTTCGAATCGATTTCGAAATCGAAATAGAATTTCGATTTCGATTTCGATTAGGGTTTAGGGTTCGATTTTGATTTTAATTTCAATTGGGTTTAGGATTTCAATTTCGATTGTGGTTTAGGGTTTGATTGCTTGATGATTTCTTGATTGTGGTTTAGGGTTCGTTCTTGATTTCTTAAATATCGTTACCAAACGCGATTTTGTTCTCAGATCCAAAAAAAAAATTGTCGTTACCAAACATGCTTCTGTTCCCAATAAGGAAATAGAATTCTCATCCCACTGCATGGGATGAGCACGAAATGGTTATCAAACGAGCCCTAAGCATTCAAATGAATGTGAGTTTACCAATTCTATTTTCTTTATTTCTCATAATTTTTAGTATATTCTAATTACTAGAAGTATTTTTCAATTGAGATCAACATCGACTGAAAGAGTTGGATCATTAGTTCATATGTCAAGCAAAAAGTAAGAAATGTATTCATTTATTTTTATTTATTTTTTGCAAGAAATTCATATTTGATTTGTGTGTGAAGTGTTGGGTTTTCTCTGTATATGTTTCATTAGTTGGTTTAAAGATTTTATTAATATTGTCATTTAATTTTATTTTAGGGGATGGATAAATGATATTATCGAACATCATAGTATCAAATAGAACAATTTATCTTTTATAAATAGTTGTGCATTTGAAATTAGGACACCCTATTAAAATACATTAATTATGAAGTAAGTCACATTTCTTGGAATTTTTATGTATAAGTAACTTAGTAATGAAATCCGAAATGACGACGTCTGTTTGATATTATTTTAGTGTAATTTTTAGGTACTCATATTGTCTTTTACTCTTTTTTCTATAACATCCTAACTTTTTGAGAGCTCACTAACACTATTTTCCTTCTCAACATTTTGAGTATATTTAAATTATTAAGAGTATTTGTTAATTAATTTTATTTTAAATAATTTGAACACGCACATTTTTTTTAAATTAAAATTATGTTAAATTAAAATTTTATCAAACATTAAACAATATTTTTAATTTCAACACTCAAAATAAAATATTCACAATATTAATTGAAAACAAATATTACAAAATAATACATAATTCACTGAAGAAAAAAAAAAACAATACAAATCCCACTTACTAATACAAAATATTTTTTTCAAAAACAACAAATATAAATTATATTTAAATAATCAAATAAAATAAACAAAAAAATTATTTCAAAACTAGTTAATGGGAATTTCTATACACATTATATAAAATAAGGTTTTGTTTTACTTTTCATTTGCAAAGGTAAAATTACGTATTTGTCCTCTAAATTTTTAAAAACTAAAAGATCAACTTTTTTACCTATTTTACTTATATTATATATGTGGCTATTATATATATATATATAACTTTTTATTTTTTAAAAGAAAGATATTTAATATTTCTATATATTATCATAATATATATGTCAACATAAACAAGTTTTTTGTACAACAATTTTATACACAAAATAAATTTACATATTGTACTTAAAAACAAATGGTCTATCCATTTTTGTATTGCATACTTACAAGTAAAACTATTTGGTATAAAAAAAAAACTCAAACTATTTAATCAAAATATAAAATGTAAAACTAATTTTAAAAAAAATATTTAACCACAGTCATAAATTTTGATTTTTAATTTAAGAATTTTTAAGTAGTTTTATAACACTTGTTAAAAATAATAGATGATATTTTTTCACTCTATTTAGAACAAAATTTATATTAATTTGATACATTTGATTGTTGTAGATTTTATTTTTATTCTTTCATAATAGTTATAGATTTATTAGGGTTAATAGCACTCTATCCTTCTGTGATTTGGCCAATTTACACTTTATTCCCCTGTGGTTTAGAAATCGCCACTTACCCTTCCGTGGTAAGATATTTATTGCACTTACCCCCTATATCAGGGGGGTAAGTGGTTTGAAAATCTAACTACAAGGGGGGTAAGTAGCGATTTTTAAACCACAGGGGGGTAAGTGCAAATCGGTCAAACCATAGGGGGTAAAGTTTAATTAACCCTTTATTTTTCTACTTTCGTAATAATTATAAATTTTATGTTTTGCATGTTCACATATTTGGTGGGATTATTATTATCAATTATTTATTTTTTTAATTATAACATACAAAATAAATAAAGAGTATTCCGTATCATAGATTGAAATTCATGTGACTTTATTACTATTATATATTTAAAAAAAAAAAATAATGAGTTTTTTATTAAATAGAAAAAATTACAACCTAAGGCGAGGAAGGCCCTCTAGATCCTCACGAATATAAGAGTTTACGACGTGAGGTAATGAACTAACTATAGGAAACATAATAGGGCTAACCGCACCAATGTTTGCAAGACTATCTACAACGAAATTACATTTTCGATTGACATGAGAAATCTGAATGTCAAATGAAAGGAGCTAAAACCGAACTATGTTTCAAAAATAGGCAACCGACCAAACGGGACTATCATTTTTGATTGCTTGGACCAATGCTAGCGAGTCGCTTTCTACCAAAAGAGGAAGGCATCCCAAACAAAGAGCTTTCTGAATCCCCAAGAACAACTCACTGAACTTAGCAAGAAAACTCAAATTAATCGCAAGGGGCGAGTAGAAGGCCCAAATCACAGTTCCATTGCTGTCACGAACAATACCACTGATCGCTCAAAAATAATACCCTTAAATGGTACCGCGATACTGATGTAGTACGATGTTCAAGTAGGGTGTTGAACCACAGGGATTGATCTTGTAATTATTAATTTTCAATTATTTTTCTTACTTTATCGAAATGATTTGAGTTTTTGATTTGGTTTTGAAATTTTTAATAAAGTTTGATTTAAATAAAAATAGGGGATCGGGTTAGGAATTATGAATCCGTATTTTGAGATTTTATGTTGTTTTCGTATTTTCTTCTTTAACTCGAATTTGTATAAACGAGTGTTCCTAACTACAAGCCGGAACTACTCAAAAAGATTGAATTGTTATTCTCCGGCATGGTTTATCTTCGGTATTTAATTCCTACACTACACTAAGCTAAGGTGAATTAAAATCTAGGCATAAACCATCCAGACCAATAATCAATTCTCACGAATACGATTATGTGATCATTAAATCAAGACCACAGGTGCAAGATTTAATGTTCTAGCAGTAATTGAATTCAAACCAAAATCTCTATCAAAACATTTTGACAATAAATTCAAGCACAATTAAATTCATTTTTACAAATAGAATTCCTGTCACATAATTGTTTATATAAAATCCAAAATTAAATAGAAATACAATATTACATAAATACAAAATACCTCATCACATCCTAACCCAATGTAAGGAAATTTAGCCGCTCATGAATGCATGGAATGGTGTTTCCTTGAATGAAATTCTTAAAAACGCCATATCCCTTTTGTATTCTAACAACTACAATTTCCTCCCCCAAGAATTATATGAAAAACTAAAATACAAAAATGGAAGACAAATCACAAGAAAATGCTACAACTTCTAAGAATGAAGTAGGAAAAATGGATTCTTTTTTGCTCTCAAACTTCCCTTCTATTTATAGAATTAAAAAGGTGAGTTTTGGGGTGAATTTGAGTCAAAAGAGGAGGCTAGGGGTGCAAAAAATCAAATATGGAGGCCAATGGGGTTGTTGTGGAATTTGTCCACCGGAGTGGGCACGGGTCGGGCCAAATCGGGCCGGGTTCGGGTCAAAATGGTTTAACCCGTAGCACTATGTGGCTGCACAGAAGGACCATCTTCAAACAGTTGTATCTTTTTCATACGAACTCCGATTTGGCTCTATAACCAGTCGTTGGAAAGCTTAGAGAGTCTACTTTCATATGAAACTTGTATCATCTAAAAATTCCAACTGTATAATTAGTTATGTCCAAAAGAGTGGACAGTGGTCTTCATTCTAGTGCCGAAAATCGCGACTTTTATCCGTTTGATCATTTTCTCTGAATTTTGCTCCAAATTAACATGGTTTTGTATCATTTCCAAAATCCTACAAAAACAAATAAAACAACTTAATTTATAATAATTTAATTTATTTAAAAGATTAACAAAACTTAATTTAGTGGTATTAGATCGCACAAAATGAGGTGCGATCAACCACCACAAGAGGACTGCATGATTTCTTTCTTCAAAGCACCATCCACATTAAACTTGAAACACCCCTCAAGTGGATGGGTCCAACAACAAATCAGCGACCGACGACGAGGGATCTGCTTAATCGGATAGCCCAAAAGACCAAAAGAATGATTCCCAAAGGCTAAAGAAACCAACTTTGGTTTAATCAAATGACCCAACTCTTTTACCCAAGTCTAGACTTTGAAAATAATTCATTTATCACACATGAGAATATTATCATGAGTAGCTCGATTCTGGTTTAACCAAATCTCCCAACAAACCAATGACTGAATTAACGCACCGATCTTATGAAACTGAAAGCTCCCTCTTAATCTGCTCCACCACAACTTAATATGATGTATTAAAGGTTGAGGAGTAAAAGGAACATTGAAGAAGGAGCGAAAGTGACGCCAAACCTTAGTAGCCGCATTACTGTCCAGAAGAAGTTATTGAAGATTTTATGTGGAACGGATTACATAGAAGCGACAACTCGATACAAGGGACATGCCCATTTTCTGAATCATGTCATCCACCGCAATTTTGTTCTTGAAAACCCGTCACATGAAAATCTTAATCTTCAAAGGGAAACGTAGACTCCAAAGAAAAGAAAGTGATCAACCGGAGCCACCTCCCCACTAATTGCCTTCCAAGCCGATTTTATGGAGAAAACTCCATTATCGCTAGGAAGCCAAATAAGAGAATTAGACTCCGACGACAATATAGGAAGAGAACCCTCCAAGAAATCCTAAGTATCAACCTCTAACTCTGGGGACAACCATTCCTTGTCCAACAAACAAGTTTTAACAGTAGATAAAAAGTCAAAAAATTGAAGATCCTTAGCAAGAATACCAAGACCCCAATCATCATGCCAAAAACTAGAAAGCTCGCCATTACCAACTTTCCATCTCTAGAAATCTAGAAAGATATCTTTAACTGCCAAAATATCTTTCCAGATCTTAGAACTATTAATATGATCTTTCCACAACAATAAAGGTAGGTTGCCGGTGTATTTGGAGCGCATAAAATCACATCAGAGGGAACTTCCTGCCAGCAGAGACCAAGTCTGTTTGAGAGAAAAGACAAGCTTCATATCCTTGAGTTTTTAACACTTTGTTGTTAAATTTATTTCATCAATTATTTTATTTTTTTTATCATAAAACATAAATAATATATTCAAGAGTATGCGTCCTAAATAACTTCAAAAATGCAGTTACTTTCTATAAAAGTAACCTTCATCTTTTGATTACGCTACATGCACGTGCTTACTATAAAAAAAAATATAGGGGTGTAAATCAGCCGTCAAATCGGGGTTGAGGGATTTCAGTCAGACAACTGAAGAAAATTTCTAGCAGTTCTCCTGGGCGAAGCCGACCATGTGGCCTCATCACCTCGATCTAATTTGAGGTTGGTCGGGCCGATTGAGTCGGTCGGTTATCGGGTAACAAGAAAAAAAGAAGAAGATGAAATACTAAAAATTTGTAGATTTGTGATGGAGAAACAATCAAGAAACATATTAAAGAATTAGATTTTTTTATTTTTTTTACATATCGTTAGATCGGAGCAGAAGCCATCGACGGTGATGAATAACAACGTCGCAGGAATCATCATTACAGGAATCATTGATGAATCATCGATTAGAGTTTGATAGATGACGAGGGCTCTAGGATTGAGATAGAGACAGAGAGAGAAGAGAGCGGCGCTAGGGTAGAAATTTAGAAATTGAATGATTTATATCTAATTAGAGTTATATTTATATATGAGGTCTTTTCGTAATATGCCATGTTTTTTGGGGTATTTAGTAAATATATATTATTAGGGTTTTGGGTTCGAGCGGGTTCAAGTGCAACGAGTATGGGTAGATCAATACCTGAGGCGTAGTGTGTCTAGGTTTGGATGAGTCGGGTTCAAGTGAAGACAAAAAAAAATATACTCATAACCGATCGACCCGCCATCGGGTAGGGCGGGTCGGGTCACGTTTTCGAGTAACAATTACAGTTTTAATTAGTAGACATGATAAATTTTCCTCGTACTATATTTTTGTGTTTTTTTTTTTTCTTAGAGTTAATTACACTTTATCCTATGTGGTTTGACTTATATGCTTTTTACCCTATTATGGTTTAAACGTCGTCACTCACACCCCCCAGTGGGTTATGGACTTAAGTGCAACGCTAACTCCGTTGACGGAAATGTTAAAATGTCAATTTTACCCTTGTGTTAATAGCACTTTACTCCCTGTAGTTTGACACATTTTCATTTTACCCCCTGGGTTTGGCCCATTTTGCACTTTACCCCTGTGATTTAGAGAAAAATCATGCCCACACTAAGCCCCGCTTAATAAATGGCGTGTGGGCGCCACTTCTATCAAATTTGACAGAAAAATATTAGATTTGTATTTAGGTCTAAGACTATAGGGGAGTAAGTGGTGAAATTCAAATTATAGGAGGGTAAAGCACAAATAGATCAAATCGCAATAAGGTAAAGTATTAGTAATATTTTTTTTTATTAATATACATATTTTAAGTGTGATAGTTAATGAACCAACTATGTAAAATTTTATAAATTTGTCCAATCAAGTTGATACAGGCACCTGCCTCGTGCTCTCTACCTAGTGGAACCTTAAAGTAACAGAACTCACTGGGGGAAAAAGAGAGTGAATGCTGCAGATGGTGGGAAAAGAGAGGGAATTTTTTTTTTAGTTCTTAATTTCGTGCCTTTTTTTTTTTTTTTTTTTCAATTTTTGTGTTCTTTCGTTATCCTTTCTCCCAGCCCGAAGAAGAGGAAAGTTCTGACTTCTGGGTTATCGGGACCGGCAATAGGATACATCCCGATTTGCCATGGAGGCTACGACGACGATGTCAAGGTATCCGCCGGTGGCAAAAAAGGTAAAGCACGAGATGGAGATGTTCGATGATGTGAGGATAGACAACTACTATTGGCTTCGCGATGATTCTCGATCCAACCCCGAGGTCCTCTCTTACCTCAAAGAAGAGAACGATTACGCCTATTTTGTGATGTCTGGTAAGTACCGTTTTCTGTATGCATTGTGATTATTAACTAGTAGCTATGTTGATAGTATTTTTAGAAGTAAGACGCAGTTAAGGCAGTCTCTGGACTGGCGATTCATCTACTTTTATTTTATCGGTAGTTAAAAGGTCATCAAAGGCGCCACAACGCCGTACTTTGTAAAAAGACCTTAGAAGATGAAATTTGACATCTATGTATTGGTTTGATGATATCCTGATCTTGTTACTCCAGAATATACAACTTATTTCTTAAGGTATCGCAATTCAAAATACTTGAAGTTCTTGTTAGTTTCTACCTCAAAGAGGTGTTTTAGTTATTTATTCATTTCTATCAAGCATACTTAGCATTGGGTTGTTCTGAGCCCCCATGAAGTGAAGTATCTGGGATCTGGGTTTGGGAGTAATCTTAATTTTCACCCTTGAAATCCTATAATTGTAGGAGGAACTAGCAAGGAGGTGAAGTTCACCATCATGATCCTATTTTTCTTCTTGTCATTTCTCCTCCCCATTTTTGTTCCTAAACCGTACGACGAAACATCAATCTAATAAAGTTTAAGATGGTTTGACCTTGGCAGGAATTGGAAGTCTTAATTTATTTCCCTAATTGAACTCGTTGACATTCTGTGAGATATCAAATGCCCAAAGTAATTGTAACCTGTAGGGTGGTTTTGAGTCTCTTTTAACCCTAATAGTTAGTTCATGAGATGAGACTTTCCCTCATACTTATAACCCCTTCCATATTCAAGGTGGGATAAACCCAACAATCTCCCCCTTACACATTAGGTTTTTGGTCTGCTAACCCTCGATTAGTCTTTCCTTTTATGGTTATTGGGCCAGAGTTGTTGTAATTTAGCTCACGAGGTGAGGCTTTACCTCACACTTATAACTCAACCACAAGTCCGTTCCACATTCCGATGTGGGATAAACCCAACAGTAACTGACAACTGTCAATATTTTTGTAGTTTATTGCCTAATGATTTAATCATGGTGGGAAAGGACCGGAGCTTTGTAGGTCTCAGCATCTTTTGTCCATAATACTTTTCTATTTTTAGTTGAAATGACTTGGTTTCAACTGTGAAATAACTCCTTCAGCTACCAAAGATTTGGAAAATCAAATTTTTGCTGAGATAAGAGGACGAATCAAGGAGGCCGACATATCTGCACCGCTTCGCAGGGGTAAGTACTATTACTATGAAAGGACTTCGGAGGGGAAAGAATATGTCCAGCACTGTCGCCGTCTTGTGTCTGATGATGGGGATCCACCTACTGTGTATGATACCATGCCAATTGGACCCGATGCTCAGCCAGAGCATGTAATCTTGGATGAGAATATTAATGCCCTAGATCATAATTATTACAGCATTGCCACTTTTAAAGTAAGAACAGTTTCTCTTGGGTGCTTGCTATGATAAGATCTAAAGTTTTCTGTGATTTCAATAGTCTATTGTTCTGTTTGTGAACTTTTTTCTCTCACACATGCAGTTTTTTTTCATAACCAGGTCAGTCCGAATAATAAGCTTGTAGCATATGCAGAGGATACTAAAGGAGACGAGATTTATACAGTTTATGTGATTGATGTCGAGACTCAAATACCAGTTGGGAAACCTCTAGTTGGTCTGACATCATATCTTGAATGGGCAGGTGATGAAGCCTTAGTTTACATTACACTTGATAACATCCTCCGGCCAGACAAGGTATAGATTTACCAATAGAACTTTTTATTTTATTTTTTTATTTTTTTTATTTTTTTAACTTTTGTCCTGTTAAGCATCCAAGTGTGGCTAGGTGGTTTAAGATGCTCTTAATTTCATCACTCACATCATACACAACACTTAATGACATAGCACGTTTGGATGCAACTAAGAAAGCGAACTTTTTATATTGATGAGAATATGCAATAATCCACTTCTTCGTAGTAACTCTGATAGTTATTTGGAATGGTTCATTTGTCTTGCTTTAGATCTGGCTACATAAATTGGGAGCAGACCAATCAAGTGATTCTTGCCTTTATCATGAAAAGGATGAAATGTTTTCTCTGGATCTCGAGTCCTCTGAAAGCAAGGAAGTTTTATTTGTTGCATCTGAGAGTAAAATAACAAGGTTTGTGTTCTATCTTGAAATTTCCAAGCCAGAAAAGGGGCTTCTGCCTTTGACGCCTCGTGTGGAGGGCATTGACACATCTGTCAGCCATCGAGGAAATCATTTTTTTATTAAGAAGAGAAGTGACGAGTTCTTCAATTCAGAATTGCTAGCTTGTCCAGTGGACAATACTGGTGCGACTAAAGTTCTTCTTCCCCACCAAGCAAGGTAATACTCTCGCTTTCTCTCTCTCTTTCTCACACGCCCTAAAAGTTATTTCATTATTTTATACTCCTAAATATCTCACGTTCGCACAAAAATATTTCATGAATATTTAATGAATGGATGAAACTAGGTTTGTTAATGGATTAAGTTTGTATCTACACATGAATGACTTTCCACTCCTAAATGCCAAATTGTCCATTTCCTTTGCTCTTAGATTGATTGCATGGTTTTATGGTGGTGGCTTGTTTTTTTTCATTTTTTTTTTTGGGGTTCTTGCTTCGGTAAGGAGAATCCCATACCCTACTTCCTTTTCTTTATGTGATGCTACTAAATACAATAATGGGTCTTGTGCAGTGTGAAGATTCAGGAGATACAACTTTTCCGTGATCATCTTGTTGTTTATGAGCGTGAAATGGGTCTCCCCAGAGTAACAATCTATAACCTTCCAGCTGTAGGAGAACCTCTTGAAAGCCTTGAGGGTGGTCGAGCTGTTGATTTTCCTGATCCTATATATTCAGTGGACCCATCAGAATCACAATTTTCTTCCAACATATTACGTTTTTCTTACAGCTCATTGAGAACACCTCCATCCGTATATGATTATGATATGAACCAAGGGATTTCAGTTGTGAAAAAGACTGAAACAGTAAGTTACATAAAATACAATCTTGCATTGCTAATACTGTTACTTATATTGTCCCAATCTTTCATGTCCTTACAGAACTTCATGTTGTCCTTGGCTATTTTTCCATTGTATATATATATTTTAAAAAAAAAAATTAAGTACACCACGATCACATAAAGGGTTCTGAATCGGAGGCCATGTGCGAGAGCAAGAACAAGGAAATGGGTTAAAGGCTCAACTAGAAGTTCCTTGAGTCTCTATTTAGCAGAGAGAGACAGTGCCGATTACACACGCACACAACTACTTCGTTAGCTCTTGTTTGGCATCTCTTTGATTGTGTTTGGTTCTAAATGTGAATATATTCTTGTCACCTTTTATTCAACAAACCATTAACTATTGTCCCGCACAAACACTTGATTTTTAGCAGAATTTACTGCGAATATTATCATTTCATTGGAGAGATGGAAACCAATACTTGTTTATGTCTTCCTTATATTATTGTTTCCTTCTTTCCCGCATTTAATGAGCAGTTTTCTGTTCTTTTGCAATGTTAATGAATAGTAAGTTATGATATTATGCCAACTTCTCTTTCAATTTTGTTGACAAAAGTGATGATTTTTCAGGGATGTTTTTTCTTTTCTGCTAGCTTCTAGGTTTGGATGAAATAATTCTCAATTCCAGATAGAGCTTGAGAAATGTATTGATTTGAAAATTTTACTTTTCATGAATCACTGGGCTTGCCAAATTGCTTTTAATTTAACACTTTAAGAAGAGTAGGCAGGATAACAGGATTTTGAGAGTGGGATTATTTGAATGCTGTGCTGCAGTTAATTTCATTTTTCTTATATTTTTAAATTCCCTTAGGTTGTGTTTGGGTAAGAGATTTGGGGGAGGGATTTCATTTGGGTAAGGGATTTCAAAATCCTTTTTTAACAAATACTTTGTTTGGGTATTGAGTAGGAAGGATTTGTTAAATACCTTCAAATCCCAAATAGTGGTGAAAAGAGGATTTGAAAATCCTTTTGAAAGAGGTGGAATTTGACAAATCCTTTCTTCTCTTCGCTCTTCGCACCTGAAGCCACCTTCGTCTTCTTCATTCTTCGTTCTTCTTCGTTGTCGTTTAGGGTTCTTTGTCATCGTCTAGGGTTCTTTGTCGTCGATTTTTCGTCATTGTCCGTCGTCAATCTTTCATCGTCGTCTAGGGTCGTCCGTCGTTGATCGTCTAGGGTTCTTTGTCGTCAATCTTTCGTCATCGTCAAGGGTCATTCGTCCTCGATCTTTCGTCGTTGATCGTTTGTCTGCTGCTCAGCCCTCGCCGTCGTCGATCGTCTAGGGTCCTTCATTCAATCTATTATTCAGGAGCTTGAAGGTAAATCAGACACTTTTTTGTGTATTTTTGTCCAGTTTGGTAGCTGAATTTGTGTATTTTTGTCCATTTTATGGATTTTGTGTGATTGTAGTATATTACGTATCCAAACAATGGAATTTGTAAATGAAAGGATTTTAAAATCCAGAATTTTGAAATCCCTTCATTTACAAAATCCCTTATCCAAACGCAACCTTACAGGGATTTTCTATGTATTAAGACATCATTTGAGTAGCTACGCATGACAATATTTTAATACTATTTATAACCGTTTGTTTGCCTTGGACTTAGGTGTTGGGTGGTTTCGATGCATTCAATTATGTTACTGAAAGGCGGTGGGCCACTGCTCCAGATGGGACTCAAATACCGATATCAATTGTTTACCGAAAGAATCTTGTGAAGCTTGATGGATCTGATCCATTGCTACTTTATGGTTATGGTTCATATGAGGTAATACATTATTTTGTTGGAACAATTTACTCTCATTTGAGCAGGAATCTCTCTGCTGGAGGTTGAAAATGCACATTTTCGTAGAAGGGAGAAATGATGAGTCTTGCATATATATATTTTTTTTTCAAAATTGATTTATTGATTTGAAGTCTTTAACATTTTTGAAGCTGCAAATAATATATTTCTACAGGTTTGCATTGATCCGAGTTTCAAGGTGTCGAGGTTGTTTTTGCTAGACCAGGGTTTCATTTATGCAATTGCCCACATCCGTGGGGGTGGTGAAATGGGGAGACAGTGGTACGAGCATGGGAAATTGCTGAAGAAGAAAAATACTTTCACAGATTTTATTGCTTGTGCAGAGTATCTAATAGAGGAAAAATACTGTTCAAAAGAAAAACTGTGTATTCATGGAAGAAGTGCGGGTGGACTGTTAATTGGTTCTGTCATAAACATGCAACCTGATTTATTCAAGGCAGCTGTTCTTGGAGTGCCTTTTGTAGACGTGTTAACTACAATGCTTGATCCATCTATTCCTCTTACGACTTCAGAGTGGGAGGTCAGTTTTGCTCCTTCCATAAAGCTTTGCTGTTAAACATTACCACGTCTCCTTCTGAAAAAGAGAGTGAAACAATTGCTTGGAATTCATCTTCTTTTTGGTAAAATTTTGTTGTTGTACATCATATATTTTACAGCTCACAAATAAAGAAGCAACCTTACCATCTATAATAATCCGATCCATAATCTTTGAGTATGGTGGTCATTGGGTTTATTTTGTGAATGCAGGAATGGGGTGATCCTCGAAAAGAAGAGTTTTACTTGTATATGAAGTCATATTCCCCTGTTGATAATGTGAGTTCCAAAGGGCTCTCAATTCCATTTTAGATTTTCATTAACAATTGGACTGAAGTGTACTATTACGCAGATTGGGGCAGTAAGATATCCAGCCATTCTTGTTACAGCTGGTTTAAATGGTAAGTCAATTGGTGCAGACTATCACAATTTGTTGTCTGATTTTGAGTTCTGAACTGGGTTTTTGGGGGGCGGGGGATATTGCTTGCAACAGATCCACGTGTTTTGTATTCAGAACCTGCGAAGTTTGTGGCGAAGTTGAGGGATATGAAGACTGATGACAATGTACTGCTGTTCAAGTGCGAATTTGGTGCAGGACATTCATCCAAGTCGGGAAGGTAGTAACCATTTTTTTTCTTTTTCTTTTTCTTTTTTGGGGGGAGTTTATTTTGGGTTGATTTTGGTGGTTGTGTTTCAGGTTTGAAAAGCTGCAAGAAGATGCTTTCACCTATGCTTTCATATTGAAGGCATTAGATATGGTTCCTCCTTAGTCGTCTGCTTATGCATGCATCGGTCTAAATGTGACAATGAATGATGATGCCGTCTCTTTTCAGATTCCATAAAAGAGTCATTTCTGAAATTAGGATACTTCTTTGCTTGTTCAAACCACGACTTCACGTTGAATCACACAAACAATGGCTTACGTGATGAAGTACAAAATGGTCCCAGAACCTCGTACTGTTCGGTCCATAACTAGTACGAGAAGATCTGGGAGGGATTTGCTCTCTATTGTTCAATAAATTTAAGAAACAAGTTTTAAAAGTGGCAAACCTTATCATCAGCCACCATCTTTCCCGTACTCTATCATTCATATGTTAAAAATCATTGATGACGTGACATAAAGTAACCAACTTTGAAACCTTCTCTCATCCCTATCCTCTCTCTTTCCCAAAATCAAAATTCATCACTAACTCCTATGTATATGTGTGGCTCTCTCACTCTACACGTCTACATCTTCTCTCTCTCTCTCCCTACATTTATATACACGCGTTCATCTGGAAGGACAAATTAAACCAACGACGATGCCAACATCTTCAGCTCCATCCCCGACCCACTACACCCAGTCCCTCCTGGAATCGGCCCGTCCCTTTCTACGGGGAGAGCTCGAATCCGTTGATAAGAACCTACCGTCCCTCGTTGCAGTTCTACGTTCCGTCGGCGCCGGCGAGTGCTGGCACAAGCACGGCAGCTTCCTCGATCACCTCGTCGATATCTACCGCATTCTCAAGCTCTGGAAAGCGCCGGATGCGGTTTGCCTCTGTGGTCTCTTCCACTCTGCCTACTCCAACTCTTACGTCAATCTCGCCATTTTTGACCCTTCCACCGGCCGCGATATCGTTCGCGCCCACGTCGGAGAGGCGGCGGAGCGTTTGATTCATCTATTCTGCATCGTGCCCCGCCAGCCTCTCATCCACGACGATCTCTTGTTTCACTACGCCGATTCGGAACTCGTCGAGCATCTCCAGCTTTCGGAGCTCTCGGTGAGGAACGCAAAGGAGAAGGGACTGTTCAACGAGGAGGAAATCTGGAGGAAGAAACTGGAATCGATTCTCCCAGCTCAGGGGATAGTAGCGAAGCACATCAAGACCGGCGATGACGTTGCTGTTTCGCGGAGGATAGTCGCGATCTTCCTGATGATGACGATGGCCGATTTCAGCGATCAACTATTCGGATTTCAAGACGTGTTGTTCGAGAACACAAACGGGCGTCTGGAGTTCTCAGGGAACAATCACTTGGGTCTGTGGCCGGGGAGCGGGAAGCCGGGGCTATGGATGAATTCGATATCGAGGATGGGCGCGCTGTACACGCTGATAGCGAGAGAAGAGGAGATTCTGATGGAGAGAAGGAGAAGCAACGTCGACGGATTTGTGGGAGGGAGGGACGAAGAGATTGAGCTGGTGATACCGCCGGTGTTGGAGAGGTGCACGAGGGTATTGGATGCAGGGGAGCAGATGGCGGCGAGGGACATGTACTGGGAAGCGGTGTGCGAGGGTGATGGGCGGGCGGAGGAATTGTTGTTGGGGTGCGTGGAGAAGAACCCATTTGTGGGAGAGGCGCATGTGGTGTTGGGGCAGATATATTTGGGGGAGGGGAGGTACGAGGAGGCGGAGAGAGAAGGGGAGGAGGGGTTGAGGCTGATATTGGAGTGGGGAAGCCCATGGGATAAGAGGATGTCATGGGAAGGCTGGGTTGCTTGGGCCAGAGTTGTGCTCATGAAAGCCAGAGAGAGGTCCTGGCCCAACACCTCTTGGGGCATCCTCAACCTCGGCCTTGTCCGCTAATCAACACTGATTGGGTGCTTTTCTTCTCTTTATGTGATGATGTTTTATCAAGACTAGGGGGAGGGAGTCCAACTGTAAAAGTGGCTGCATCTATAGTATCTACCAAATAAGTGGTGGTGGATTCCTGCTGTTTGTATTTAGCACCGCTTTTGACGCCGGCTTTCCTCATCAATCAATCCGCTAAATCCATACAAATATCACCATCACTCACTCACGGTAAAGAGAAAAAGAAAAGTGGTTAAATTACATTACAAAATAAAAGAGTGATAAGTTGTACTATTCTGACAAAATTATCTTTAAGACGATGGTCCCCATGTTTTAAAGATATAGCCAGACCGGCTAACTACTTGGGGACAGATTAAAATTTAACTGTCCCGTCCCTACTCCCAAGTCCACAAATTGGTTTGATTTTGAGATTTGTGATTGTCCCACCGGGGAACCAAGTCAAGCCATTCCATTACTATGTCCCCAAATTCTCACAGAAGACTAGAAACTAATTAGCTCTAATGATGATACCTATAATTTTATACATATCTAGAGAGAGTTGATTAGAAAGAGAGGAATCATATGTTATATAAACCTTTTCCCCTGAAATCTGTGATTCTGCTTGTTCCACGCACTGGAATATTTCATTCTCTAATTTCTTCTTTTCCCATCAGAAAACCAATGAAAATTCAAGAAAATAGAAAGCATACTCAGCTGATTTTCTTTGAATCAAAATCGACGCACAAATTATAAAAAAAATTATTTTAATTGATTTTGTTGAATCCCACATCGATGTTGGACAATTCTCTCTATATCTATTCGCAATGATTTGTCAAAAATCTATCTTGCTTGTGAGGGGACGTGTTGAATCCCACATCGCTTGTGTTACATGATCCTGAACTATATATAAAGTTAAGGAAAATCCCCATCTTACAAGGCGTCTTTTGAGAAAGAGTTAGCCCATTCGGTTTCTACAGATTTTAACATTTTATTATGGAAGCCCCAAGTGGAGATGATTTGTCTCCATGAACAGTTATAGACAGCAGCAGCTGGAAAAAACTTTCCCCGCAATGCTCCAAAATCGAAATGATAGCTGGGAGCAGGTAAAGCGTGGACCAGAACACGCAGAGATAAACTTGATTTCTAATTTCCAAAACCAAAAGGTGGGAAAGTGGTTTGAATCCCTTTCCGCTCCAACGTTCCTTGGCTATTTAGGATCCTCGTGATCCCATCAAACGGTCACAAATTTCCATGTGAAACTCTTTAAAATTTTAGCTCCTCATTCGAAATTCACCATTTTTACTTTTTCAAATTTACCACAAAAACCTCTCTTCACGTTCCTTATAAATAAGCGAGACATTGTTCAGATCTTCAGACCACATCATTGTTCTTCACTCCTCCTTAACTTTCCCTAATATATTTCTCATCATTATACCTTCCTTTCTACGTGAAAGAACAAACCCAAAGCCACCTCTATGCCTCCTTTCTGAATTTTCCCTTAATATAAAAATTTATATTTTTTTTCTATATTCCCCACTCCCTCCTGTCAGAGCCCAACCTCCACTTCAAGAATTTCAATATACCATATATATACATATTATTGTTCACCAAACTCTGAATCCGACCACGACCCACTTCCCAAAATGCAGTGTTTGATGTGGGTTTTCAAGATTTTTGCCCTTCTTATTTTTCTTGAACTGCACTCACAAACCCTAGGCCAAGAAACGACAGAAGCAGCACCACCACCAGCAGCTTGTGCAGAGGCTGATAGAGTTGCTCTCCTTGGTTTTAAGGCCAAAATAGCGAGAGACACGACCAATATTCTGTCTTCATGGACGGGTAAAGACTGCTGCGGAGGAGGCTGGGAAGGTGTTCAGTGTAATGAAGCTACAGGGAGGGTGACTGAGTTGGTGTTACAGAGACCAGCTGATGAGGAGAGTGAGATGTACATGAAGGGCACTCTGTCCCCTTCTCTGGGGGGTCTACAGTTCTTGGAGGTCATGATCATTACCGGAATGAAACGCCTTGCAGGTACCATCCCCCAGAGCTTCTCAAATCTCACCCACCTCACCCAACTCATCCTGGAAGACAATTCTCTTCAAGGAGACATCCCTTCTGAATTAGGCCATTTGCTCTTGCTCAGGGCACTCTCACTCGGTGGGAACCGCCTGACAGGCCTAATTCCTCCTACCTTGGGGAATTTTAGACATCTGTTCCAGCTCAACTTGGGCAGGAACTCCCTCTCAGGTCCTATTCCTCCCACCTTCACCAATTTGGTTGGGTTGCAGTCTCTTGATCTCGGCTACAACTCATTGTCTGGGTTCATTCCTGATTTTATAGGGCAGTTCCATAACATTACATTTCTCGACCTCTCCAATAACCATTTATCAGGGCAGATACCCACTTCATTGTGCAATTTAGTCGGTCTTTTGGACATTTCCCTGAGCCATAACCAGCTCACAGGGAGAATCCCTGTCCAGATTTCAAACCTCAAGTCTGTCACCACTCTTTCCCTGAGTTCTAACCAGTTCACAGGTCCAATTCCTGATTCTATTTTCCAACTGCACAGCTTGTGGTACCTGAACCTATCTAGAAATGCATTTTCAGATCCTCTGCCAATCGCCTTCTCCAAAACCAGTCGAAATTCTCTGCTGTCAATTGACCTGTCCTACAACAAGCTCAACTTGGGGACAGTGCCTGAATGGATCAAAGACAGGGAGCTTTCAGATGTCCATTTAGCCGGCTGCAATCTAAGGGGTACCCTCCCAAATTTCACAAGACCCAATTCCTTGAGTTCCATGGATCTCTCCGACAACTATTTCACAGGTGGGATCTCAAAGTTCTTCTTCACAAAAATGTCGAGTTTGCAAAAGGTGAAGCTTTCAAACAATCAACTGAAATCAGATATCTCGGAAATCACATTGCCCAACAGCCTCTCATCCCTCGATCTACATTCTAATCAGCTTTTTGGGTCTTTATCAAACATCTTAAACAACAGAAGCAGTTTCTTGGAGGCAATTGATGTATCCCAGAATCAGATTTCGGGTAGCATTCCTGAATTCAGCAAAGGGTTGAGCTTGAAAATGTTGAACATAGCAAGCAACAGGATCTCGGGTGCCATCCCCAGTTCAATTTCCAACCTGATTGGACTTGAAAAGTTTGACATTTCAAGGAATCAAATCACTGGAACAATCCCTCCAAGTTTGGGATTATTGAAGAAACTACAATGGTTAGATGTGTCTATAAATGGCATTGCTGGAAAAATACCTGACAGTTTGCTGGGAATAGAGAGGCTGAAGCATGCAAACTTCAGGGCAAATAGATTATGCGGGCAAATCCCACAGGGTCGGCCATTCAATATCTTCCCTGGGGCTGCTTATGCACACAACCAGTGTTTATGTGGGAAGCCATTGCCTCCTTGCAGGCAGAAGAAGCAACAAGAGAAAAAGGGCCAGTGACATGCTGACTCGATTGACAAGGACCCAGTGAGCATTATAGAGGGTAATTCTACAAGGTTGTCTTTACCACAGAGAAAAAGACAGCCTGAAAACACCTCACTATCAATCAAAGAGAGAATCCTAGCATTTTCTAGTACTTCCACCAAAATTGCATTGTTTACTATCAACGATCAATCAAACATTATCCACAAAAACAGTTTTCATTGACAATTCATCATTGCAAATCCATTGCATCAAGTTCAAACTAAAACATAGTGAAAATAGGAGACTATGAACATAGCTTGTGAACTACTAACAAAACATTCTAAATGAATTTTACAAGACAAAATCCACCAAGTCAGGAATGTTGCAAAAGAAGCAGCCTCCAGTCCTACTCATCATCAGATACAGTCTCCACCTTGAGTTCATTTTCAGTTGTAGGTTTTCCTTCCTGGACAGACAGACAAGGCACTCAAATTGATATAAAACTAATCAAGTGAAATTATGTGAATTGTGTAAACTATAATCCATAGGGAAATTACATCATCATCACTTCCAGCATCATTGTTGCACTCCTTCGCTTTTTCATATTCCGCTTTGAGCTCTGCAGCTTTATCTTGATAAGGCTTCTTCTCCTAAACAAAACCAACGAGGCAACAAACAGCATGAAAACACAACCAAGTGAATCATACTTTCAAAATTATGAATATACTTCCACTCCATTAAAGAATCCAACAGCCACTTACTTCATCAGTCAGTAACTTCCATTTCTCACCACCTTCCTTTGCAACCTAATTATTGTAACAAAAGTGGAAAACCAACATCTTAAATGAAGCCCAAAGAAACAAACATTCACAATCATGTATTCTGATAGTGTTGGTTTTACCATAGAAACCTTCTTGCAGTCTGGATTAGCCTCCTTGTATGACTTCCTAAACTCTTCCCTGATAAACAGATTTATTTTTTGGGTTTGTTATAAAAAACATTTTTGCACGCGCTTCTGCCTTTTTATGTATTAGTGTATGTTCGTGAGAGAGAAAGAGAGGATAAGAGTCAAATACATGAAGACAAAGAAAGCAGTGGGAGGGCGCTTGGGCATGTTGGGATCTTTAGTTTTCTTCTCCTTCTTTGCCTTTGCATCTGTTGATTTTGTTTTAGTCCTGTACAGGAAAATTGAAGGATCATTTGGGGAAATTGGTAATGCTATACGCTAAAAGCGTCAAACACGTAATACTCTTCTAGGAACAAGAATCAAAGTTGACCAATCCAAAAAGAGTTGAAATTACTTCTTAGTTGAGGTTTGCTTCACCTCTGGGGCATTTTCCACAAGCTGCGCTTCTGGTGGAAGAATATATTTTGAAAGAAAAATGAAATATTAGAAAGACGTGTTTAAACAAATTATTAGACAAATGTCAAGAAAACAGAGTATAAAAGTAAGCTTACAATTACATCCAGGCATGAAGTGGTATCGTTTTATACATATGAATTTAGTAAGAGTTCAGTTTTGCAAGGGAGGGAAAAAAATAATACCCAGATTCATCTTGATTCTGGCATCGAGGCTGCAATTGTGAAAGCTAATTAATGCGACAGGAACATCTTTATTACATTCGTCACTGCAATAACATATTATTGTTAGAAAACAAATAAAAAAGTAAACCAGATCGCAAGGAATGATGGAACATGACGGATTGGCATCATAGCACGTCAAGTCTTCGGGGGAAATAATTTCAAGAAAAAACACGAAAACCCTAGGAAAAACTGGTAGCGCCAAAGCAGTATTTTAGGTAAACAAAAAGTTGCAGTAAGAGAAATAGAGTGGTGAATGAGAAGTTTGAGATACAGAGGAAGAGAATCACATACCACTTGGTAAAAGCACTGCCATTTTTGGCTCGTACGAGAGAGGCGGAAGAAGACTGATCCACTTCCACCCTCTTCCTCTTCGAGTCCTTTGACTTGGGTACTCCTCCCTTTCCGGCCATTTCGATTACTCTACAGACACACAAGACACAGAAGCGGGGAGAGAGAGAGAGAAGAGAAGCGATTGGAGTTTGGAAGAGATGGATGGGGGTTTAAGAGGAAGGGAGGGAAAATAGAAATCTTTGGCGATTTGGCGCTGCTTATTTGAACCGCCGGCGCCAGAGGGGAAAAGTGAAATAAAATTTGGCAATTTTGGCGGCAAAGGGCTGGGCTGGGCTGGGCTGGACTGGACTGGGCAAAGGGCTGGGCTGGGATGGACTGGACTGGGCGGGTTAATTCTCAGTTCAGGAGTGCGTTTTTTACCAATTATGTAATGGGTTCCTTCGGAAAACAAGAATAAAAATTGCAGGCTGTGTTGAAAGGCAAGACCTAATTGAATTATGATTTGGGAATTGAGAGAGAGAGAGGATGGACGATCATGTAGCATCGATTGCACCGTCACCCATCAAGTCCTCCAACATCGGTTTTCAGGTTTATATTCTGAAATTATTTTGTTTCAATTCATTTCCATGATGTAGTGTGTTGAATACCTTTATATTTTTGGCAGTTGTTGAAGAAACATGGTTGGAAGGAAGGAACCGGTCTTGGTGTGTCTGAGCAGGTCGATTATCTACTTTTGAACATGTTTTGGGTTGAACATATTTACGTTCTTTATTTGATGATATGATGGTTAAACAGGGTAGGTTGGAGCCGATAGAGACGCATGTGAAGAAGAATAAGAGAGGGGTTGGCGCTGATAATAAAGTAAAGAAGACACATAAATCTTCTTCTGATGAAAAAGCAAAGCGTAGAAATAAAGGAAAGGGTAAGGGGGTGAAGAAAATGGAAGAGTTGGAGAAGCGGTTGCAAGAGAAGGAATTTGAACGAGCATTTTTCAGGGAGTTCTGGCCAGATAATGTTTGACTCTCACTTATTCTTATTGTAAAACAAGAGAAATGAAGGATCGCCACTACCATTACAATGTATTTAAGAATTTTTTTTCTTTCTTTTTTTGGTAAATAAAAGGCGAAAACAACAAAAACTAAGGATTGCGGAAGCGGGTCTTGTTCTTCATCTTGGCTATATAAGGAGCCTTTCCAATTCCTCCAAGGGGGTCTTCAATGAAATGCATTTCTGAGTCACTGTTCATACCCATCCAAGCAAGGTAGCCAGTAGATCTATTATTAACCCTTCTAGTTGCATGGATCACAAAATTGTAGGTTTCAATGATATACTTGTATTGCATGCTTCACCCTCTAAAGCGTGGCTCTCCGGATACTTCACTGTGATAAGGTTTACGGCTTACTCAGAATTAGATTCCACCACAATTCTAAGAAAACTGCTAGTAATTATGAGGCACATCCTACGTGGATACTTTTGATCTTCGCCTCCAGGTTAGTGCAAGATTTGAGATGACCAAAGAATCTAATTTTTCATGATCCATCAATGTGTCCAATATCACTTTCATCTTTATTGATCTTGAAAAAAACTATGGAGGGAGGAAGCCAATTAGGAGGACTAAAAAATAAGCCATTACAAATTTGGTTAAGATAGAAGGTTTCCATCATTTCTCCTGGAAACCTATAAATTTTGGAAGCCACAAGAAAATGATCTTTGACAACTCTCTTGATCACTTTATTGTTTCTATCTTTCCAAATCTCTTATAAGATGGCAATGAAAAAATATAGAGAAGGGGGTTTAACGAATCTCTCTTCAGTAAACTTGGCAATCCAGTCCTAAATCTACATGTTATGATCCTGTCTCAGAGTGTCCCTGTCTAAGAAAACATTCCAAACAGTTTAGGCCTTTGGCAAGATCTTAGCACATGGTCCAAGGACTTAATGATATTATTACAACACTCGCATATAGCCAAAACCTCACTTAACCATCTTGTTCTAAGCGAATTAGTCATCAGCCTTTTGTGAAAAAAAAAAATTCAAAGGAAAAACTTTTGAAATTGCCATAACCACTCCCATTTTGAAATTCTAGGAATTTGAAAGTTCGAAATGAGAGAGTAAGTAGATTTTATGAAAGTAATTCCAGAATTTTCCGGAAACCAAATGGGCATGTCATCTTTAAGCATGTTTGGAGGTTCATAATTAATGATATCATTGGCCTGATTATCCGAAATAAGATAGGCGATTGACAAAAAATACCAACTATCAGAATTGCTCAAAATATTTGTAACCTTAAGATCATAACTCTTTTGTAATTCCTCATTGCCTAAAGGCCCATATTCGCACCACCAATCAGTAGGGATGTCACTGGTTCGGTTTTGATCCAATTTCATATAAAACCAAAACCACTAGAAATATATCAAATCAAAACCAAAACCGCGAACCGCGAAACCATTTAAGATTTTTTAATTTTATAAAAAAAAAAAAACGTAAATCGTTGTTTTTTATATATAAACAAAAACATAGCTAAAATATCAAATATAAAATATTAATTGATTTTATTATATCTATTAGGACACTATTAATTGATCTTTAATTTCAATTTTAAATTTTTTTTTTAATAATTTATTTTATTATATTTATTAGGGTACAATTAATTGACCACAATTACAATAAGATATAAAATTGTGCCCTAATATAATTTTTATTTTTAGGGCACTATTTGTTGTCCCTTTATATTATATATAGAATATTAATTTTTTTTCTTCCATAATTTAATTTTATCGGGACACTACTTTTTGCCCTTTAAACATTTGATTATATATTAGTTGTTAATAAAATAATAAGAAAATCAATATTAAAAATATCAAATTTACTTTTATGCGACACTTTCAATTTTGTGTCTTGAAAAATACATTTATATGACACATTACATGTAGTGTCCTAATAAAAGTGCCTTAACAGACAATTTTTATTGTAGTGAGAGGGGCTAAAAGTGTAAATAAATAAATATGTACATATATATTAAGGTTAAAATGTAAATATATTTAAAAAATAAGGGCATATATGTATTAAAATATTTTTAAAATATCAGTTTCGCAGTTTGGTTCGTGGTTCGGTTTTGCGGTTTGGTTTCGCAGTTTCTATCCCAAAACCAAAACCAAAACCGCTTTGGTTGCTAATTTCAAAACCAAAACCGCAACCAAACCATTTAGTTAGTTTTAAAATTGGACTATTCGTTTCGGTTTCTCTCGGTTACCTATCGGTTTGATTTTTTATGGCATCCCTACCAGTCAGTTCACAAGATAATATTAGTACCATTACCAACTTTTCATTTTAAACCCTTTAAAATACAATCCCTAGACTTATAAATACCTCTCCAAACAGGGGAGCCACTCTGCCTCTTGGCCTACAAAGAGGGGTTTTTTTTCCATATTGTATTTGTGAGAGATAGTAGACACTAGACACCCATAAGCTATTGTCGTTAGAAATAATTCTCCAAGCTACTTTCGACATAAAAGCATTGTTATTAAGTCTAGTTTTTCTGATATTTAAGCCCTTCCTTCACATCTTGAGGTGAACAAACCCTATTCCAATTGATAAGATGAAATTTTCTTTGACCTTCCTTCGTATCCCCCCAAAAAATGTTTTCAGCAATTTGATCAATTTTATCACATAGTTTAAGGAAGAGGGGATTAGTTTGCATCAAGTATAGGAGGACCGTAGTCTTAGACATATTTTATCAACGTAGCCCTTCCTGTTATGGACAAATTAGACGCCTTCCAATTGAAAAGTCTTTTTTGGATCTTTTTCAAAATAAAATTGAAGTATTTGCTGCTAAACCTTCCATGAATAAGTGGGGCTTCCAAATAGGTCTCCAAATCTTTACGGAGAAAAGTCCCTAATTTGTTACTAATTTCCTTAAGAACAAGGGGATTAACTTTAGGGTCGACAAAGACTCTAGATTTATTTATGTATGAATTCATTCTTAGTTAAATGGAATTCAAATTCTTGCGTACTATATTTATATCGAGAATTCAAGTATTGTGTAAGTCATTAGTCCGATTCTTTGTAAGAACTACTTGTAATAACGAATTTGCACAATAAATCTATTTATCATAAAGAGATTCGTCCCCCCTTCTTCTTAATTATTATTTGAACAAGTCAAAGTTCTGTCGTTCAGGTGGGGATAACATTTTTCTTCTGCATTTCTATAGAGTTTTGAAAAATTCAAACATCTTATAGATAGATAGAGAGGTAGAAATTTCTCGAAAGAATTACATTTATATATATAAATAATAAAAAATTAACTAGTATATAATATACTTTTGAAAAAAAAATACATTTTAAACTCTCTAGGTATTGACATATTTTTAAATGGTCATTCTCCGTTTGAGCGTTTCATTTTAAACCCTTCAGGTATCAACACATTTTTATTTAGTCATTCTGTCAAAAAATATATTAAAACTAACAGAATAGAAGAGCAAATCAGTCTTTTTACATATTTTAATTTTTTAATGATTTTTAATTTATTTATTTTTTATTTTTTTTCCTCATTTCTCTCTCTCTCTCCCTCTACTCTCACCCGCACTGTAATTTGATACCACATGACTGAGCTTCCATGGCTTCACTGATAAAGCTTCCGATTATTTGCTGCCTTCTGCTACTTTCCGTTACCTCTACTGCCACCCAGTTTGGATGCAGCTCAAGAGCCACCTGCACTGCCGTGATCGACTACGCTCCGCCTAACGCCACCACTTTCATCGCCGTCCAACGCCTCTTCTTTTTCATTGCGTTTGAGAGAGAGACGAAGAGAGGCTCAAGGTCGTTGGCGGTTGATTGGGTTCGTCGTCATCCTCCGTCGCCGGTCCTCATCGTCATGGCGAGCTCGGTACACGGTTCTCTCTAAGCAATGGTCTTCTATTTTGGAAGGCACCGCGACTTGGCATCAACGGTGTGGATCTGCGTTTGCCGCGGGAACAGGAAGAACGGAAGTTGATAGCAACGGGTTTTTATTTGCAGGTAATTTTTTGTGGGCCTCAGATCTGAAAGCTTAATCCCTCAGATCTAGAGATCTTGTACGATTGAGTCTCTTTCTTCTAGCTCTCGTCGATCCCCATTGTTGTTTTCTGAAAATTTCTCGTCGGATTTCTGCTTTCACCACTGGTTAGATTGGCGTTGACCAATTTTGCAGTGTTCAAGGATTTACAATTTTGCTGGGTTTTTTTTGTTGTTGTTCATTGGGGAGTTTCTAGATCTAGGGGTGTCACACCTCCAGAATGACACTACCTTCGGACTCTACCTAGTGCCAGTAATGGATCCACTCTTACTTGTGGCACTTGAAATCAAATATTTTATCGGTGTACTGTTTTCATAATACAAAAATATTTTATAGCTCAAACATAATTATTAAACACCACGTTTCAAAATATAATATCACATAACTGCATACCATACTGAAATCAATTTCTACTGTCACAGTATAATCAATCACCTGTAGAATTGACACTCATGACATGTCATAATATAATACAATGTAATCAATCACCTGCAGGACGTGCCCTCCTAACAGGTCAATATCATCATGCAGGATATGCCCTCGTGACGGGATCAAACTATGGCATAGTCGGACAAAAATCACTTTCCATATTTAAAATCTACTTGATCCACATAAATCATAAAGTCGACCAATTTTAATAAATACTTTTTTTACCACAATTTATACAAAAAATATAATTTGTAAATTTATATAGAAGACAGTACACTCACTTTGATTTTCGCACTGCAAAATTACTGTCGTAAAAAACTATCGGGACGCTGGCGCCTGTGAACCTAACAGTGATAGGGCCTAAATTAACATTTTTTTAAAAATAACCCAGTATGCAATGCGTGGCCCTAAAATGCACAATTTTCCATTCCCCAAATTCAATTACGCAAAAGTATTATTTACTCCATTTTGCTATGTTAATATTAACGGTACAAAAATTATTATCGTAACGATTACAAAAATTTAATGTTAACAATTTAATTTGAAGAAAATATTAATCGACTGGATCGTTACCTATTCCGAATCTTCTGTCTGCCAGGAGGTGGTTTGTTATTTTGGTTTGTAGTTCCCCCTCCCCCCCCCCCTTTTTTTTTTCCTTTTTTGTTTCTGTTTTTGGGTTCAGCCGGCACGACAACACACACCCACACACACTCCCACCAGCGGCAACACACACATACACACACACACACAATCACACCGTTAGACCGAATGACACACCTACACAATCGATCGAACAACACACCCACACAATCGATCGAACAACACACACACATGCACACTGGATCAAACGAAGGAACATACACACACACATACACTGCCGGCGACGAACACACACACACAGTCGGTTACTGAACAACGACGGTCACACACACACAACGTCTGAACAACACACACTCACAATTGTCAACGACACACACACACACACTGTCGACAAACTGCAACGATCACACACGCACACGATCAAACACACACACACACTCATTGAACGACGGCGACGATCACACCCTCACACATGACAAACGAACGGCGACACTACACCCCTCACGCAATCGCCGAGCGGATCGAACACACACACGCATACACACGCTGCGTCTGAACACAGCAACCCACCGGCGATGCACCCCACGACGATTGCACACACACACACGCCGACCGATCAACTCATGCATCACCGGACAAACGGACACCCACCGCTGACCGACTGAACGAAACCCACTTCTTTTTTTTTTTTTCCTTGTGTTTTGTAATGTGTGTATGGACGTGTATATATATATATATATATATATATATATATATATATATATATATATATATAACATTGAGTCATTTCCTTCCTTGGGAAGGAAATTACCTCATAAAAATTATTTATTTATTTATTGTTAAATTACGTTAATCCTCCCCCTCGATTATCCTTAGGTTATTAGTTAAAGTCAAAATCTAAAATTAATATTTTTAAAATTGTTAATTAACCCCTAATTTTTTTGAAATAAATATGATTTGATATAATTTATCCTGTTATTTTCTAAATATTCTAAAATATAATTAAAATTATGCGTATACAAAAATTAGGGTCTTCCAAGGGTTGCTACCATGGGCTCTCAATCGGATGTGATCTCCCCCAATAAAAGCCACTTTCTTCGTTGTCAAGGTAAAAGGGTTCACCTGATTCAGTTAGCTTCAGGCTTGACCTGCAGAGTAGCACATCGCAGCATTATCGTGACGATCGAGAATCAGTGAATAAGATCTGAAATCTCCCTCGATCATCTTCTAGATCTGCAATTGTCGATAGAGAAAAGGTGAAGTAGATTCATAGTGTGGAGTTCATTTTTCGGTCATTGATTCATAGCCTAAGCTTTGGAGAAGTAGGCGATTTGGGTCGCATAATTGTAGATGCTGTAGGGTTCAGACATAGTGACGGCTTATCGGAGCAACGAATGAGACAACTACCATTTGGATCGGATTTGAGGTTTGTTGTTGAATGTGTTAGGGCTTGGTGATGATGAATCGATTTCGGTAATGATGAAGACAGCAGAGAGTTTTTTCCATGGTTGGTCCAAGAAAACACATTCTAGAGAAAGAAAATCTAAAAATAAATAAATAAAAAACTAACAGAACTCAACCATTAGAGTAAAATTCGAGAAAAAGTTTGAAAACCCAGATGATATTTTGGATGAATAAAGGTGGGAAGTGGGTTTAAACCTAGTGAGAGAGACCAAAATTATATACCCTGATTTGTTTTGAATATTGTTGAATAAAAAGATCAACAAATTGTTCAAGGGTATAATGTGCCACTAGAATTGAAAGCAAACATGAAATAGTGGGTTTAAGTCCCCAGCTCCATCACCTACAAAAATTAGTTGTAGAGAAAGAGAGTATAGAGAGAGAAACCATTGTAAAGATTTTGGCTCCTGTTTATCTTAATTCTTCAACGACCTTGAGAGTTATTAATGAGGTTTGCATCTGATTGTTAGAGAGAGAAAGATAGTGAAATTCAAGGAACAGACGATCCTCAGTTATTGTTTCTCATCATCTTTTCATCTGTAAATCTCCTCTTCAACCCCCTCTCTATGTACATACATCTCCCCCTCTTTCTCACTAACTTGGTCTCTCTCATAAGATTTAAACCCATTTCCCACATTTATTCATCCAAAATATCATGTGTCGTAACTTAGGGAAGCACCGATTTCATTATGTGGTTGCCGGAGAGGCCGCCGCCGAAGCCGAAGCCGAAGCCGAAGCAAGGAGGAGGTGGGGGTGCGGTGGTGAAATCGTGAAGTTGAGGAGGGAGGAGGGCAAATACATTTTGTAAAAAGAAAATAAAAAAAAATTAAAAATGATTAAAAAAATATATATCTAAAATGACTGTTTTATCCTCAAAATTCTGTTAGTTTTGACAGATTTTTTGACAGAAGGATTGAATAAAAACGTGTTGATACCTAGAGAGTTTAAAATGAAACGTTTAAACAAAAAAGGACCATTTAAAAATATGTCAATACCTAGAGGGTTTAAAATATACTTTCTATATAATTTATTTTAAGGGATAATCGGTGGGAGGTCCTTCATTTAAACTTTAATTGGTTAAAAATTCTACATGCGGTAAAAACTTTTGATTTAGTCCCATCTGTTTTAAAAAGGCGGAAGCCTTGCTCACCTGATAGCTACGTGTCAGTTACAAGTAACTACTTTGTATGTAATATTATTATATTAATTACAGCTAACTAATTTTTTTTTTAAGTTACATGTTCCAACAATATGTAACTTTTTAGTTACATGTCTCTAATATGTAATTAAAAAATTTAATATTTTTTAGTTACATGTTCCAACAATATGTAACTTTTTAGTTACATGTCTCTAATATGTAATTAAAAAATTTAATATTTTTCAGTTACATATTTCAATAATATGTAACTTTTTAGTTACATGTCTCTGATACGTAACTAAAAAGTTTGATATTTTTTCAATTACGTCACAAAATATTATACGTATATATATAATTGTAACATGTAACTAATATTATATAAATACAAGTAACAATTATGAAATTGTAACTAACATTAGTTACATGTAACAAAATTCACTATACAAAATAAATGTACTCACTAAAAGTCTCCCTACAATTCCTGTAATATCCCTACAATCCCTATAATGTGGGACTAAAATACAAATGAAATGTAATTTAAAGAACTAAATCAAAATATAATAACACAAAAGGACTTTTCATCAATTAGACTTAAAAAAATGGATTTTTCACCGTTTTTCTCTATATTAAATTCAAATTCTATACATGCCAAACAAGAAATATATATAAAGAAGGGTTTATACCAATTACCACTACCAAAAAAATAAAAATAAAAATTAATCTCCCACAAATCAAAAACCCACATCTTCAAAAGAAGCTCCCGAACCTCAGCGACGAAGAAAATCTCCAACGGCGACTACGGCAAACAACTACCGCCACTCCTACGTTCTCTCTCTCTATTTCTCTCACTCTCTCTCTTCTCTCGCATTGCTTTCTTTCTCTGTATCGTTCTCTTTTTCCTTTTTTTTTTTTTTTTAAGTAATGAACTAAAGATCTTGAACTTTGGGGAGCCGGTGTCGGAGCAACCCATTTCCACCCCTTCGCCGTCCGAGCTTCGAACGACCCTCTCACCACCGCCGTAGCCGATCCATGTGGGTACTCCATGGACAGCATCGACGGCGACCGGTATTCAACGATCCATGTCACCTTGGAGGACTGGTTCAGCTACACGAGCTTCAAGTGCGTCGGATACGTCTACGACGGCGGCGACATAGGTGCGACACTGCCGGAGGACGAACATGGGGGTGCGTCGCAGATGTTTGGAGTGGCGTGGTAGATGGTGGCCGCCATGTTTGGATGGTTGGGTTGGGAGTGGCCGGCGCGGTAGATGGTGGCTGGTGTGGGAGTGGTTGGTACCCAGAAGAGAGAGAAGAGATGGTGGTTAGTAGAGAGAGGAGATGATGAATAGTAACTTAAAATACGTCTTGACCCATTAAATTTTACAAAATTTGCAAATAGATTCCATTCAATTAATTAGAATAAAATGACGAAATTATCGTTAATTTAAAAGTGAACTGATATAATTACCCCTAATTTTAACTGTTGCAGTTTAGTCCAAAACCATATGGAGGTAAGTGCCAAGAAAAAAAGGGGTAAGTACAAATCAATCAAACCTCAGGAGATAAAATACTATTAACCCTTAAAATATAATTTTTTTGAAAATAACTGAAAGATATTTATATCTTTTAACACATAAAAATTGGTCAATAGAATTAATTGATATTTATAAAATAATTAGAAAAATATTTAGTTTAGGACAAAATAATAGGAAAGATGAGTGATATAAACTCTATAAAGAATCATAGACTATTCCTATGAGAGGTGTTGTTAAAGTAGTATCCGGGTGTTCAAAATAAATGCAACACAATTACCAAAGCTACAACTTATGTTGTCCTGTCACTTTTGGGTTGAGACTCGAGAGAACAAAAGGAAAGCAATCGATTCATGTCTAAATCAAATGAACCTCATTTGCCGGCAAACAAAAAAGAAAATTAGCAAAACCACATTCGTGTAGATTTTTCAATTGCAACGACAGCATAGAGAGCGATCATGAAGTAGCAGCCATTACAACAACTGATTAGACGCACTTTTAGCCATCGCTTTCACCATGGTCTTAACGAAAAGCTCCCCAGCCCTGTACGACGATCGGACCTGAAAATAAAAAAGAAAAGGAACGGTAGCTTGTTAAGATAGCTCCCACAAGTTGGGGGGGGAGATATAATAAGTTTTATGGCATAAGGAAGAAGAGTAGTAAATTTTGGGAACTATGGTGTTAGAATTGAAATGAACGGCATGCAAATTTTTATATTTTTTACATGCATTCATTTCTATATCCAATTCCGACGCTTCAATTACATGAAACCAAACACTACCACCCAAGTCGGTTTTGTGAAGTAGTCAAGAATTTTGACAAGCTTTTCTTAAAATCAATTAAAACAGAGAGAAGGCATGAGAATTTACCAAGGGTCCACTGGCTACATAACGGAATCCAATAGACTCCCCATAATTTTTCCAGTAGGCAAATTTTTCGGGGGTAACATACTCTTTGACAGTGAGGTGAAGTGGTGTTGGCTACATAATTGAATACCAAAAATCAAATCACTCAAATCAAACAAAGAGATTAAATACAAGCACACTCATTCATGTTAGCTCACCTGTAGATACTGCCCAAGTGTCAAAATATCGACCTTTATGGCCCTTAAATCAGACATGGCTTCTTTCAGCTCATCATCAGACTCACCAAGTCCCAGCATAATTGAAGATTTTGTGATCATTCCCTCCTTGCATAGTTTTGCATGTTTTAAAACTGACATGCTTTGCTCATACCTGCATTTTCCAACCCCCCCTCCTTAGAACTTAGAAGTCTTCCTTAAAACAGAAACATATATTTTTTTTTTTTTTACTACTTACCCTGCACGGGGATCTCTTACAATTCGCTGAAGTCGTTTCACTGTTTCTATATTGTGGGCAAACACATCTAAGCCGGAGTGCACAAGGGTTGAAACAGCATTTAAGTCGCCCCGGAAATCAGAAGTCAGACACTCCACCATAATATCAGGCTTCAGTCTCTGTGACAAAGTTCAATTTCCTTCACTCTAGCATCTATAAACCATAAATAAATTCATAGCAACAACAACAATAACAAAAAAACCTTCATAGCTTTGACAGTTTCAGTAAAATGGGCACTGCCACCGTCAGGTAAATCATCGCGATCAACACTAGTTAGAACAATGTAGTCCACACTGCAAAATAGAGAAAATTAAATGAAATGTAGGGATGTCCTTTGAATGAGATAGAGAAGATGAAAGCAAAGAAGAAGATACCCCCAACTAGCGATGGCTTTGGCAGTGTTGTAGGGCTCCGTAGGATCAGGTGGTGCAGGGTTCCTGCTGGTTTTGACAGCACAAAATCTGCAGCCTCGAGTGCAAGTATCTCCAAGAAGCATGATGGTTGCAGTGGCAACACCATCCCCACCACCATTCCAGCACTAACCACACCAATCCACAATTTTTTCATTATTTCATATTCTAACAAAATTAGTATTGATTATGACTAGAACAAATGGTGGGTAGTAGTACCTCTCCGATGTTTGGGCACTGCGCTTCCTCGCAGACAGTATTGAGATTGAGGCGAGACAAGGAGTGTTTGACCTCCTGATATTTGTCACCCTGGGGAGCTCTCTGGCGAAGCCACCCTGGTTTCTTCACATTTGGATCTCTGCCTGTGAAAGGCCCCATCCCCATCCCACCTGGATACGGCGACGACTTCAACGATGAAGAATTATTTTCATCCCTATCATCACTGGCTAATTGCTTCAATTCCAAAGCCTTATAATCGCACCTTACCAGGGTTCCTCTTGCAGACAAAGAAAGATGAGGAGAGGGGCAACGTAATGGTCTTGAAGGCATTGAAATTGAATCCATAGGAGGAGAGATTGATGGATTCGTTAGGCACTGGTGGATCATCTCCTTCTCCTTCTTCTTCTTCTTCAGTTCTTCTTCAAATGGAGTAGGCAAATGCAATAAGAAACTTTGAGTGGCTGGATAAAAGCGATGTGAGCGTAGTTTTCGAGTAAAATGGATTTGTTTGTATGGGGGATCTTAGAGGTCCTTCGGCCACCATGAACAATAGCTATGGCTATAAAAGATTCCACAAGTTATACCCTAATTTAATAAATCTAACCAAAAAATACAAATTAACACTAATTTAAGAAATCTAACAAGAATCAATTACAAAAAAAACCCAACTATTTCACAAATATAACAAGATGTTAACTAAAACTTTAAAATTTCTAAAAAAAAAAAAACAAATCTAACCCTGAATGTACATAAAATCGCATATACGCACACATGCAAAGTAGGCTTTTGAAAAGACCTCAACGTCGCAGTCCAATGTGGCTGCCGCCGCCAACTGACCGCCCTCCAACTTCTCCGCCCTCTATTTCCGTCGCCGACTGCTTCAATATCGCCTCCGCGTATCGCATCCGCCGTGCAAACAGAGAGAAGATAGATCGAGAAGGGGAACAGAGAAAAAATAGCAGTAACCGAGAGAAAAGAGAGTGAGGAAAGGAGCAAACAGGGGGAATAAACAGAGTGAGAAGGGAAGCAAAGGGAAGATAGAAATTGACAAAGGAAAGGTGAAGAGAGTGACGGGAGACGAAAGAGGGAGAAGCGCAGATCTGACGGAGCTTATGACATGATCAAGAGGATGAAAGGCTAGATGACGGACGGCCATTTCGTGGGGAGCTGTATATCGATATCTCCGTCCCCTCCACCTAAAATTCAACCAGCCCTTTCACTTTTTCCCATGTACGCTTGAAGCACGTCATTTTTAAAAAAAATAAAAAAATACTATTAAATTTAACATGGCTGCAATTTGTGATTTCTCATACTTATTACGCATTAATTATTAAAATCTAACATGATTTATTAATAAATGTAATTTAGATATTAAATATAATATTCAACTGTATTTTGATAACGTATAAGATCGTATTAATACTAATATGAATGTTAAAATTGAAAATTTTAAAAATACCATGTTGAATATAATATGAATGTGAAAAGTAAAAATTTAGAAATATCTAACACGAATCTGAAATTAATAGAAAAAAATAGTGAGTGTGATATCAATTTGAAAATCTTATTCAAATAAATGTAAATATATAATTAGATTGTAAAAAAAAAATATACAATTATTATTTTGATTTTAATAAATAATTTTGTATGAAATCACTAAATATGAAATATTTTAATTATCATTTATATGAAAACTGTTAAATATGAAAGATTTCAATATCTCGAATCACGGAGGGGTAAATTAGTCTAACCAATTTTCACATTTTTTGAAATTGGGACTAAACAGTTCATACAATTAATAAAATGCGAGTGTTTGATTTATTTTAAGGGTGTTTCTGTGGCAAGTCTCTTATCTTATCCTTAATTTTTTAAAAAAAAAAATCTTATACACAATTGCAACTTTTATTTTAGTCTCGAGCATAAAAAAAAGGCAGAAGGTTCAATACATATGTTACACTCTCCTAATTACATGTATTTAACTTATGTATAAAATATTTGTTAGATATAACAAATAGTACACAAATACATGTAACATAATTACATGTAATTTGTAACATGTAATTAATATTACAAAGACGTGAGTATATGTAGGATTAATACGCAAACAAAAATTAATTTAAGGGATTAAATCAAAACTTATATTTTAAATGAGATTAATAACAGATTACATCCGTTGTTTGGGACTAATCACCAATCGACCCTTTAATATATAGTAAATAATAGTGCGAATTACACTTGCCTTTAAATTTGACCATGTTTTTATGTTATTTTTCAAGTTTTGTCCATTTCACTTTAACCCCGTAAATATGATAATAATGGTTTTAAAGCTGAGATTCACTGGCAGATAGACATCATGAAGACATTCAATTTCAACCTCAAGAGAAGCGACTTTGGCATCAGACTGCAGGGGCTACAAGTCGAGAGGAAGGAGAATTAGGGTGTGGGGCTGAAGAAGATGAAGGAGAAGACGGGGGGATTTGTGGTTTGGGGTTCGTAAATTTGGTGGAGGAAAAAAAAAACTGCCCAATGTCATTATATTTATTTAGTACATATAAAGAGTCAAAGACATCATTATACCCCTTTTTGAAGCATATGCAATTAGCATAAAATTTCCTTCACTTTCCACTCCCGAAAGTAAAACAAAATAAATAAATAAAAGAAATAACTCATAACTCATGACAGAAATATAAAAAAAAGAGCGGCTTAGATATAATAGAACATGCCCTTAATGTGACTAAATGCAGTAGTAGTAGTAGAGCTAATCAACATCATTACAATTCCCACACTTGCTTCTATTTTTTCTTGATTAAGGAAAGCCTTTGCAAACTAAAGACACTTGCATCTTGAACGATGATAGAAGTGGATCAAAGGACAAGAAATGTCATAACATGACCAATGATTTGCTAGTCAGACAGATTAGAATCAGCCATTTAAACACGCTTTGGTGGAACGTATTGAACGCGCTCATCTTCGCAAAGATTCTGCAAAATAAGGCCAAATCCATCATATTCCAAGAGAATTTCGTTGAAGCAAAAAAGTGATAAACTGCTAAAAAAGATTCACACTGAACTCAGGTAGGCATTAAATCATCCTTCTCCATCGATGCAAACCAAGAACTCAACATGGTTCCAATAATTCCAATGGTTAAAATTCAACTAAGAATAGAGGAGAAATTGAATTCCAACTGTGTATAGTCCACATACACTTCCTTTAGATTCAGATAAATATCTACTAGAAATTTCCCAATTCAACAATTGTATACACGAAATTCTATTTAATCTGCAAAACCTAATGTCGTGTATTTGTTGAAAAATAAATAAAAACTACCATCAGTTATCAACAAAACATACAGTATTTCGTATGAAGTGCATGCAGCACCAAACAAACAAGTAAAAAACTAAACCAAAGAGGTTTTCCAAGCTCAGGAGACTCAAAGTCGAGACGCCCCATTGAATCCAATCAGCAAAAAGGGGGCCCATTAAATTTGTTCTTAGAAAGAAGACTGATACATAATTTATTATAATAAAGATACCGAGAGACCAAAAAAGTGTAAGATTGGCAGATCTGAAAGTCCACGTAGAATTTTTGAGAACAGAAGAAAGTAAAAATAAAATAAAAATGGCATGAATTGAAATAAGTCAAAATTGCAAACCTGTAAATCCTCTGGGAGTGCCTCTGAGACTGCAAGTGTATAACAACCAGGAGCAAATCTACCTGTAAAGTTTTAACAGTCACATGCTCCAGCCGCCAACATTCAAGTTTTTCAATAATGTTATTTGCATATACAAACGAAATAGATCACAAGCATCCGAATAGCTTCCAGACAAGAATGACTACCAGAATTGGAACAAAATGATTGACGAATCTAAAATCCTAATGCCCTACCAAAAAAAACAGATTACCAAACAGTGGTGGGTCCACTTGAGGACTAACCCAGATTATTTCATTTGCAACACCATGATAGGCTTGAACAATGTCCACGCTTGTTTGGATTTGGTTCCATAAGCAATTTTTGGCAAAATGGAATCATACAAATATTGAGGGAAGATAGAAAGCATCCCTTGATCTTTTAGAAGTAAATTCTGCAACGGCGTCTTTTGATTTGGCTTCATCTTGTGGCCCCGTAAATCCTTTCTCTACTACCTCCCAGAGTCTTATGAGTTGTGACTCAAGAATTCCCTCAATGTGAATACATAATTTCTCATTGTTATCTTTGTGAATCGGGGCACTTGAAATCAAAGCAAGTTATTATTTGGCCTAACCGGAGCTGGCAACAATAGATGTGGAAACTAAAGTTAGCTTGTAGAGCTTATTTCTAATTCACATGAAAAATATCACTTTGAGTGGGGCAACTTTTGAAAAAAGGCTATGATATTTTTATGAAAGATCGTAAAGTTTCAATAAAGGATTTGTTCTGAAAATTGGTGGCTAAAATGACTATGACAAAGAATAGTATATTGTAAGTGTTTGAAAGCACGCATAGAAGATTCTTCTTGGTTATGGCGCCTAAGACTTGGGGAGTTAGATTTTGAACAGCTAACGTTATTGTTTAGAAAAATGATAAAGAAAGGTTTACCCACAATAAAGCAACAAAAAAAAAGTTTCCTAAAAGAATCTACTTCAAAGCAATAGAGCTGCTTCAATTTATTCACTCAGATGTGTGTGGTCCAATCAAGCAATCATCACTTGGTAAGAGCAATTTTTTTCGTCTTTTGATGGACTATTTTTCTTATAAAAAAAATGAGTTTATTTTCTAAAGAAAAACTTTATGTGTTCCTCACCTTCAAAAAAATTAGAGCTATTGTTGGAAAGCAAAAGGGATATGAGACAGAGGCCATCTGATCCAACCTGAAGTGAATTCACATCAAATGAGTGCAAATACTTTTGTGAAGAAAATGGCATCTGACATCATTTTATGGTAACAGATCACCCCTACAAAATAGAGTCGCCAAAAGGAAGAACGTAACCCATTATTAACATGGGCAAAAGCATGTTGAAAAACGAGAGAGTGCCCAAGGAATTTCGTGATGAAACTGTTGATTGTGTCATTACTTATTGAAAAGGTGTCCTACAAAAAAGTGTTCATGACGAAACACAAGCTTGGACTGAGTAAGGCCAAGAACCACTTGTGCTTTTGGAAGCATTGCCCATGCTCATTTCCGGACGATAAGAAGACTAAATTAGACGGCAAGGCTCATGTTTTTCATTGGCTATGATTCAAGATCCGAGGGTACAAGTTGTACAACATGATCAATGAAAAAAATATTCTAAGTAGAGATGTTGAATTTGATGGAGAAAATTAACAGAATTGGAATGCTACACAAGAACGAACTGATTTTTTCCCTTTTTTTGAAGGAGAAAAAAATATAGTGCTAATGTTGATGTTGTAAATAGAGATGTTGAATTTGATAGAGAAAATGAATAGAATTGGAATGCTCCACAAGAATGAACTGATTTTTTCCCATTTTTCGAAGGGGAGAAAAAATATAGTGCTAATGTTGATGTTGTAAGTAGAGATGTTGAATTTGATAGAGAAAATGAATAAAATTGGAATGCTCAACAAGAATGAACTGATTTTTTCCCTTTTTTTGAAGGAGAGAAAAAATCTAGTGCTAATGTTGAGGAACACGCAACTCCTACATCACCTCCACCTACTCAAGGCCAAGATTCTCTCAGTGGACACCTTGTTTAAAGAGTATCCAAAGCATCTGTGATGATGGCCACGACATAACTCAAAAATTTAGGTGACATTTGGTTAGTGTTCCCACTTTTCTGAACCCAACTGGAATGGGTTGGGTTGAGTTGAATTGGGTTGGGTTGTGAATTTTGGGAACAGAATTGCGTTTGGTAACAATAATTTTTGTTTTGTACTGAGAACAGAATGTGTTTGGTAACGATTTTATCCTAAAACATTTATTTTTTTTAAAAAAAATTTCGTGTTTGGCAGCGGTTGGCGCCTGCGCCGGCGGTGGTGTCAGACGGTGGCCGGACGGCTGGACTCCGGCGACGGTGGACGGACGGTGACCGGCGGCGGTGGACGGTGGATAACGGCGGTGGACAACGGCGGATGGTCGTCGGACGGTGGCCGGAGTTAAGAACTTTAGGTTGAGTTTTTTGGACACAAAAAAAAAAAAATTTGTTTCTCATTTCCTTAACATTTTGAGAATCAATTCCTATTTTTTTAGTTGAATTGGTTTGAGTTTTATATTTGACAAACGAGTTCCCAAAAATCAAACTCAGAATTTTTGGGTTGGGTTGGGTTGGATTGGGAACACTAACCAAACGGGGCCTAAGAATCAACACTAGTTTGCCCTCATGCTGATTTTGAACCATACGTTAACAAGATGCGGCTCAAGACAAATGTGGATACAAACATTGGATGAAGAGATTAAACAAGGAATGATATGGGAGCTAGCCGCACTAGGGTAAGGCTATTGGAGTGTACAAGTGAAGTGAATTAAGTTCTAGACTTTTTCTTCTCTTAGTCTTCATATTTTTCTTACATAGTCCTCTTGTTCCAACAAACTAATGCTTAATGGTAATACTCAACTTGTTATCGGGGATAGAGGTAAAATACTAGAGGAATTACAAAATAATTTTCTGAGTATCTACTATCTATTTTTTCGCAAGTATAGAAGCTGATTGTTATTGCCTTGACAAGAATCAAAATGCAGGGGCATAAACTTTTTTTCTCGTTGTTGTTTTTGGTTGGAAAATGCAAGGGTATAATAGCCGACCTTCATTTCGCATATGACGTGACTTGGATTTTTTTCATTTGGAGAGAAGACCCATGCACCTGAAGTGGTTGAAACAGATCCGGCATCACAATCCAACTTTGGTGTAAGAAAAACGAGGTTATTCAATCAAGCCATATTGGGAAGTGGATTATAAGGTTTACTGTGAAGGGATGACTGTGTTAGTCACTTGCCCTTCACTTGTTTCTTTACTCATGCATTCTAAAGCTCGATCTTGTCAATACTAATGTGTAAAATGGTGCATTCCCATCCTTGATGAATTTGTTGACGAACTAGAAAGAGGGTGTCCTCAGAAAAAGTTTGTAGAGAAATGGCATTTGATCCCATTAGCCAGTTTTTGTGTATATAAAAGGAAAGAAATAAAATGATTTCACCATACCAATATAAAAGAAATAGAAGGATTTTTTTAGTTTAAAATTGTCCGTAGTAAAGATAAAAGTGTCCTTATGTTTATCCACTATTTTTTGATATGGGGATTTTCAACGAAGTTTTTGGAAGACAGGGGTCTATGGTAGTAGGTCTTTCGGTGGCCTATACATAAATTTTTATACATGAAGGGGAAAAAAAGAAGCTTCAACAACTGCTCATAAACCAATGTAAGAGATTGACACAAAATTAGTTAGAACATACCAATTCGAAGCCAACGAGCAGCCCAACTCCTGGTAGGATCCATGACTGCAATAATCCTAGAATACAGCATATAACAAAAAAAAAAAAAAAAAACATTTTAGAGAAAAATTTAAGAGCAAAGTTGCTTGTAAACCATAGAACTGTGATCTTTTGCCACTTCTGATTCCCCTTACAAAATAAAATCCTCAGTTCCTAAAATATGGGATTTTTCCAATGGCAACCCCTGTAATTGAGACGGAAACCACAGTGGCCCCCTATCTTTTGTCAAATACCAATTGATTCCCCTGTTAGAGTACATTCGAGCACTTAACCTCCCTTCTCTGGCCAAAGATGTTGATGTCACCAATAAAATTCCAATTCTACCCTTGAAGTTCAATGAAAAAAAATGTACAATGACAAATTTATAATTCAAATAAAACTTATAAAGACAAAACTGTGGCATGTGTGGCAGCCGTCTTCATCTGTTGCAGCTGAACTACAGTGGATTCATGACACACTGCAATGAGGAAGGATGGATTGGTAGTGAAGGGTGGGTTATTAGGGTTTAGGGGGAAGACGATTACACACTGGAAATCTGCAGATTTTTTATTTTTTTGACACAATAGCATTCTGAAAAATAAGACCCCCCAAAAATCACCAATACCACTCCAAAAAGTTTTTCAGTATCCAATGATTGATGTTTCTATGTAGTGACAATTGGCTTCTAACAGTATTATGCTTAAATAACTTATATTTTTCATATATATATATATAATAGGGTAAAATAGTCAAATCACTTTCCTGATTTTGTTAATGCTTTTATCGATAAAAACTGAGTAAAAAACATTTTATCTTTTTTTTTTTTCCGATACGGAGTCTCTGTGGTATCTAACAAAAGAGAAGGGGTTACTATGATATTTGTCTTAGTAACAAGATGTTAGTGGTAAAACCCTTCAAATATTGTCATATTTGACTTCGCACAAAGTTTTAGGTTGTGGTCGAATATATTTCACTTTACCCTTATTGAAAACTGTGCAATGAAACTATTTGGAATTTGAATGAGTAATTGGGAGTAATCATTTTGGAACATCCTAAAACGAAAAGTAAGATTATCATTTTGGAAAAAGACGCTCTTTTTTAACCACCAACCTGCTCCCATACAGACCATATATGGAAGGGATTTAAGTGTAAATAAATTATGTTTAAGGGGGTCTATTGTAAATTCTACAGTGAAGGAGACTTACATGTGAAGACAATATTTGAAAAGAAAAAATCAACAAAATTACATAAAATTAATAAAAACAACAAAGCAACATATATGATCAACAGAAACAACTCTGAGCTTCCGCACAATGACAGCAACAATAAAGCCTTCTCCCCACCTAAGTAGGGTTAGCTACATTAATCCACTATTTGCACCACACAAATCGTTATAGGATCATCCTTTTCATAAGTTCAAAGCCATCGAGTCACTCTTTCCGTGGTTTCTTAGGTTCCCCTCTCCTGGTTGCACCTTCCAATTGAATTAAATCATATTTTCTTATCAGTATTTCTACAGGTCTTCCATGAACTATAGTGCTATAACTCTATTCCCAAACTCTAATAACCCTATTCCTGATTACCCATTCGTGTTCACCACTCAACCACCTTAACACCCCCATCTCCGCTTACTTTCCCCACATGCTTCTTGTTTACAACCCAACATTCTGAACCAAACGGCATCAATCATCTCAGTGCAACCTTATAGAATTTCCTTTCCAATTTCAATAGTATCCTATAATCACATATCAACCCAACTGCACTTCTACCTTGGCTTAACTCGATGAGTCATCTCCTCCTAGCTTTATTAAAATTGTAATCCATGTATTCCGACTAACTACTACAAATTTTTAAACCTTTGGACTCTAAGGCTTCCCTCCAACTTTTGGGACAACATTGTTGAATAACAATGCGTACTATTAAAATTTTCATGGATATTCATTAAAATTGCAACTTCAAAGGATAATTGGATGGTACTCAGTAGTTTGTATTAGTGTTGTCAACATGGATCGGCCATTTGGATCAGAGAACCGGCCCAAAGGCCAGGATCAGGGTTGTATTCGGATTTCTTTGAAATTCAACCTGAATTGAGATGGTTGGATTCAATTAAAACCGGTGGGCTTTTGTTTGGACCAAAAAAAAAAAAGTATCATCTAAAAATGCAATCAATGACAAGTCTAAGATAAAAGAACCCAAACCAAAATGTTTTCCTTTGCCTCGCCCTAGGCCATTGCACGAAAAACAAGAAGTGAAATCATTTTTCTTGGAGTGAACGTAAATCTTGAACCCAGGATAAATGACTTCATCTATAGAGGAAAACCTCCCTCCATGCTAGATCATTCCCATCTTGTGATAGAGTTTCTAAAACAAATATATGTACACTTATTCCTATAAAACCTCTTATGACCAATCCAACCATTAGACAAGATGGTCAAACCTATGAACTTTTAACTTAACCAATCAATGCAGGGTCAGTACGTTATATAGGATTAAAATCCCCGCAAACTGTTCACTACGGCTCTTCCAAAATCTAAATTTGGAAGATTAATGAAATCAAACAAAACAATGACAAACCTACTAAAGGATTGTAAACTACAATGCAAATAAATATAGTTGAATCACATAAGATGAAACGTACAAAGAGCTTATCACAAAAAACACATCCAAAGAGACTAAAGGGATGAACAAAAGAGTGGGAAGATAGAAAAAACAAGGATTCCAACACAGGGTGAGGGATTTTATGCTTAAATTCATCTTAGAACTAAGGATTGGTTATACAGTCTGCAGTCTTATATCTTAGGTTTTCCATTTATTCTGTCTTTGAGCCATATAGAAATTTGTTGTGCATACTTACATAACCTTTTCACCAATTAAAAAGGGAAAAAAACATGCTTTGAAGTATTTCCTTTTTCTTTGAGTACAGGTTGAAATGAATGTATAAGATATCTAGTATGCAAGTTACCCTGTAAAATTTGGAGTTGTGCAATCAACAACGCGTTCATGATCTTCATCCATCTTAAAGAAAGGGCAATTCTCACATCCAGATTCTCTAAACTGCAAAAATTGCCATTTAATCCATCACACAACACAGGACAAATATATTTAGCAAGATAAACCCCACAAACGACAGAAAATAAGCATGACATTTTAAACAGAATAATAGAACATCAAATAGACCAGGAGCTATAAAAGATAACCTGGTCGTAGGTCTTCACAAGACGGCATCGTAGGCATGCTCTCAGCTCATGTCCAAAGCTTGTAGGTATTTGTGCTGGTGCGCTTCCCATTACTCTTGTTTTGGTGATTCTCAATTATCTCCCTCGAATCTCTCCAATGGATTCTAGATATCAAGAACCGTAACCTTAAGAGGAAATCCAATGCAGTCTATCTTGGTAATAGGTATGGAAAATAAACTAATGCATATGCTTTTTCAATATTCATCGACGCATTTTTGCACGAGAGGTAGGGCCTCCAAAAAGTAAAGGGAAGAGGAAGGCCACAGTTGGGCACACTAAAAGGTAGAGAATAGTTCACAAGTACCCCAAAATTGGAGAACAAAATGCAAATATTAAAAACAAATCAAGAACTAGGGTTTTATATAAATTGTTTGAGACACTCGATTCACCTCTGCTTCTTTGCAGTGGCGGAGACAGAAATTGGGTGGCGTCAGCAGGAACAGCGGCTAGCAGGAAGCGTGTAGGAGCCAAGTAGCGATGAAAACTAGCAGCGACGAGCAGAAGGCTGTTAAACAAGGCTTGATTGTATGAGATTACACTTTCCAAAATTAGATTATGTAATTAGGGAATTGATTTGTGTAATGGCTTGATTCTAGGGATGCCCTAGAATCAAGCCCTATATATATGCTTGTATCATTCAAGAGATTAATATGAGAAATTAAGATACAATTTCAATATGGCATCAGAGCCAAGTTGAATCGATCGAATCTCAAACAAACAAAAAAAAAAAAAAAAAGAAAGGGTTGAAAAAACCCTAAAGCCTCTTCATCCTCTTCAAGATTTCGTAGCCCCAAGAATCAAAAAACCCTAAATCCAGCCGCCGGTGCGAGTCTTTCCTTCGTCACCGCCGTTGCTCGTTCAGATCCTTCGTCGCAACGGACGGCTCCAAAATCCGACGGTGCATCTGAAACCGCCGTGAACGGCGAGTCCAACACTCAAAGAAAAAAAAAAAAAAAAAACTTCCAGCTGCTGCCTCAAGTTCGCCGGAGCTTTTTGTTCGTTCGGCGCTGCTCCAGATCTGAAGTATATCTCCCGGAATTACCTCTGGCGGCAGTGGTGGCCGTTCGATTCTGTGAGACTCGAGATTTCTTCGAGCAAATCTTGGACGGAGGTCTTGAATTTCTGTACCTGGTGGAAGGCGGTGCTATTTTATGCTTCCCAATTGCGATTGCCTATTTTATGATTCTGCGCATCCGCCGCCTGTTTCTTAACCTGGCTTGTTGCTCGAAAGCTGGCTTATTGATTGCTTTCTTGTTGATTGCTGTGGTTTAGGTTTTTTAAGAAGTGTTTTTACACTTTAAACCCTTGAAATTTGACCATTATTTCACTTTGGTCCATATAGTTGTAATTTGAACACGATACCCTAAAGTTTTGTAAGAATCACACTTCAGTTCTTCAAAAAAAAAAAAAAAATGTGTGAAAAAATTTCTTCATGCATTGGAGCATTTGAACCTAGTGCCATGATGGCCCGGAATCAATCCAATTTGAGTCAACGAGATCAAGCTCAACTCATCAATCACTATTGAAAAGTCTTCATGCATATGCACTCATTGCCATAAGACTGGTCATACTAAAAGTCGTTGTTTTGAACTGGTGTGCTATCCAGAATGATAGGACCCTAGTCGCATGAAGAAAAATAATCAAAAGCACTCTACTACAGTAGTTATAACTGTAGACAATGGTGGTAAGATTTTAAATATTTTAACATTTGTTTTGAATAATACATGAATAATTGATTTTAGTACAATATATCACATGACATATGATTTTAGACAAGTCTCGCCACTCAATTACTTTACCCAAAAATTTGTCTCTACTGCAAATGAAATTTCGACCCTAGTTATTGGGACGGATCTTTGACTCTCACTAAAATATTAAATTTAGAGTTTGTCTTAATTGTTCCATCTTTAGATTATAATCTTTTATCAGTTTCTCAAATAATCATTACTTTATCTTGTGTTGTTATTTTTTGGCTTGATTTTTGTGTGTTTAAGGACATCAAAACCAGGAAAACGATTGGTCGTGGTACTAGACAAGGGAAGCTGTATTATTTGGGTTTAGAATCAAAAAGTACAAAAAGCCTACGACAAGCTCTGGCAATGGCTGGTTCTGAAGATAAAAAAAAATATGATTACGACATCGCCGGTTTGGACATGTTTCATTTGGATATCTCAAAAGGTTATTTCCCAATTTATTTACAAGAGTCGATATTTCTAGTTTTCACAGTAATACTTGTGAACTTGCAAAGAGTCATCGTGCTTCGTTTCCATTAGGGTTAAATAAAAGTTCACTTCCGTTTATGATTATTCATTCTGATGTTTGGGGTCCATCGAAGGTCAATCCTTTAAGAGGGGAGGGGCACGTTGGTTTGTAACGTTTATTGATGATTGTACTAGGATGACATGATTTTTCTTGATAAAGTCCAAAATTGAAGCGAACTCAATATTCCAAAAGTTTCATAAAAGAATTAAAACTTAGTACAATAGAAAGATTCAAGTCTTTCGCAATGACACTGGTGAGAATATCAAAGTACTGAATTTTAGCATTATTTAGAAGCACAATGAATGATCCATCACACAACTTTCTCTACCATATCTCAACAAAACTGGGTAGCCGAGCAAAAAAAGGGCACTTGTTGGCGATTGTTCGAACTTTGCTAATTGAAGCCCATATGCCATTGTATTATTGGAGAAAAATTTTAACTTCAACAACTTATTTAATCAATCGGGTATCTTCCAGCACCCTCAATTTCAAAACACCATTCCAAACTCTAAATGATGGGATTGTGACTCCAACTGTCTCAAGTTTACCTCCTCATGTCTTTGGATGTGTAGTATTTGTACATCTACACAAGTATTAACGCACCAAGTTAACTCCTCAAGTATTAAGATGTGCTTTTGTTGGGTATACCACTCATAAAAAAGGATATCAGTATTATTATCCTCCAACATGCCAGTTATTTATCACGATGGATGTTGTTTTTATGAAGATACAATGTACTTCTCTGAACCCGAATTTCAGGGAGAGTACCAAAAGAAAATTCAAAGTCTAGATTACGATAACTAAGATGTAGGCAACTTGGAAATAACTGATATAACATTGGATTCCAGTGGTAATGATTCCCAGACTGGAGTAAATAAATAAATTGGTGAATTAGAGATACGTGGTACGATAGATTAAAAGAGTGATAAGCAACAAATAATTGAAGAGGTGGATCATTCTCCAACTCAAGCAGAAATTGAGGTTCTAGAAAATGTAATTCCATCATCGGTCAACATATCACACCAATAATTTATTGAAGATGTTCCTGAGCCACACGAAAGGTATTTCTAAATCTACATATGAATCCAAACTCTCTAGTAAAGTAAAATATCTCATGAGTCATTATGTGTCAAACCATTGTTTGTTAGAATCAAATATGTTATCTGTGAATAAATTATATGTTGTATCTATTCCTAACAATGTGCAAGAAGCCTTATTTGATCCTAGGTGGAAAGCAACTATTGTTGATCCTAAGATTTTGATGAATAATTAAATGTTGATGTTTTTGGTGGAACTAACGGTTTGATTAAGTGTTTCAGTTTATTAGTTCTAAATGATGAAGATATGATGATAAATATGATGAATGATTAAGAGGTTGAAGAATTTGAAGAACCTAGGAAAAATAACTCGGATTAAATTTCAACTCTTAATATCCCAATTAAGATCACACACGACACAAAAAGATTTTTAAATAATTTTTATAAATATGCGTGTTTTAATATGACCCTAATTAGCTAAATTATTTGCTTCTATGTGTAATTGAAAAAGAAATATTTATAATTGATTAAAATTGAATTTAAGTATTTAGTGGAGCTAACCAATAAAAGAAATTGGTTAAAGGGGCGAAAATGTCAATGAGAATGAATTAAAAACGAATTTAGAAAAGGTTCCAACATCCATAAGTCAATAGGTAAGTTGACCGGAGCATAGAAAGAAAAGTCTTTGTATCTCTCGGTTGATAGGTAAGTCGACCTGTACTTGAATATGAGCTCTCTGTATCTATAAGTCGACAGAATGGTCGACCTGTGAAGAGAAATGTAACTCTATGAATCTCTAGGTCGACATATAGGTCGACCGATGAGCACAAAATCTTTGGCTTGGCTATATCCTGAATCGAACGGTCGACAACTGATATTGGTCAGTCGACTTATGGGTCTATTTCAGGATATTATGAAATTCTGAATTTTATTCTGAAATTAGCCATTACTAGCCTTTTTTTTGTTAGAATTTATGAGAGATTTTAGGAATTTAATATTATTTGATATATGCAACACATATTATGATATCCCTATTGATTTGATTCATTACGTTTAAATATTTTTCAATTTGGTACATATAATTGTTTTTATTCTATTTAATTGTGATTGAGAAATATTTGGGGGACTTAATTGAGAAGTTTAAAAGCTATAATTAAGTTATTTGAACCAGAATGAAGTCTTAATGATATAAGGGGTCCACAAGAGTAATTAATTGTCATAACAAATGAGAACTAACCATTAAAGAACTTATTTTAATCTCATTTATATAGATCTGTGTTTTTTATATATCAGCAAGAGAGATTAAGAGAGATCAAAGTATTATACTGACCTTTTCTAAGAGAAATCATATTGAGAATTGTGAGAGTTTTTTTAAGAGTCATTCTTGAGAATTATTTGTTGTGAATCATTACTGCTACCGAATCTGAAGTAATATTGCTATAATTATTCTTTCGGTGGATTTCGGGTGAGATCTTTCTAAATTACTTTCTATTTAGTATTGCTTGATTATTTTTTGGAATTTGATCTTTAGAAATTGTTTTCTTATTTTTATTGAAAAATATTTTTTAAACAATTTCTTGAATCAATCTGATCACGTGCTCAATTACGTGCTACCCATTTTTGTTTAAAATTAGATTTTGAATATCTCACTTTTCTATCACTAGTTTTGAGATATTAATTGAGTTTTAATTTATCTGGGGTGATAGAAGTTCCAAGTGAGAAAAATCACTTGTCAATTTTTAATTGGTAAGTTGAGTGACGAATTAAATACTGTTGGGAGTATTTAATCTAAGGATAGCTGGTTTCAGTCTCTTTCTATAAAGAGATTGAGGTAATAATTCTTTCTGAATTGAATTGTATTGTGTGAATTTTGTAAAGATTCAATCCTTACCAGGTAAAAGGATATTTAGAGTATTTGTGAGGTTTTGATTCTTTAGCCTTTATTTTAAAAATAATTAGGTTATTCTTGAGTCTGTAAAAAGTAGAAGTTATTCCTAAACTTGTGAAAATAAAATTTTGTAAAGGTTGATTTTGAGTCTGTAAAAGAATCTTAGTGAGGGTTTAGTTCTTACTTTTAAAGGAATTTTGAGTTTAGTGGGTGCGACTCTCCGTGGGGCTCGGAGGACTGGATTGGCCAACAGTAGCTTGGTGAACCAGTATAAATTTTTGGTGTGCTGCTATCATTACATTATTTATTTTTGTTATTTGGTGTGCACCTAATTGATTTTATATTTCGGCTGTGATATAAAGATAATAATTAATTTAGGATTAAAATTAATTATTTGGGTTATTAAAAAAAATTTCTCTGACAATTTTTTAACTATCCAATTCACCCTCCCTCTTGAGTATTTCACTGGGCCAATAGCTATGAATGAGGAGATGAAATCTTTGGGAAAAAAAAAATGAAACATGGGAACTAGTTGATCCTCCACCGTGAAGTATAAGGCTGATGACACAATTGAACGCTTTAAAGCGAGACTGATAGCAAAGAGATACATTCAAACCTACAGAATTGATTACACAAAAACATTTGCACCTAGAGCCAAAATCAACACAATTCTTGTTTTGCTGTCTTTAGTTTGTTAACCTTTAAAATGATGATTTATCATCATAGTACCAAAATTGTAACAACCCGATTTCCTAGGGCTACTACTTGGTTTCTTTCATTGGAGAAATTAATGCTAAAACCGAATTACCAATATTTTATTCTATAAAATTCGATAAATTTTACAATGCTACGACGACCAATTATATTTATCAAATACATCGACGGTTTCCTAGAGTCGCCACGCGGTTTCTCCCTAAGGAGAATTAATATTAAAATCGATTAACCGAGTTTTCATTCTATAAAATCTGGTAAATTTTATAATACAACAGTGTCAAGAAATTAATAGTTCATTTTATAAAAATCTTTTAATTTACAATGCGGCGGAGAGAATTATAATTATGAAATTTATAATTTATTAATTTATCAAATCGATTTTATAATGGTGAATAATAAATACAATTATTACAAATAAAAATTCAACTAAAATTCCTATCGTCACTTCCATTCTCACCAGCCCTGCAATGAAAACTGTAGGGTTGTGAGTTAATACTCAGTAGAACTCCAACCCCTCTAATACGTGCATTTAATTAATAGAATGAATACAACACATTAACATAATTTTCACATAAGTATAATTATTTCTTAAATTTTAACAGTTAAAATTCAACAATAATAACAATATAAATCATATAATAGAAAAATTAAATACATGTATTAAAAGAGTTAGAAATTCTACCTAAAATCCGAAATCAAAATCTAAATCGAAATATTCTGAACCGAAAATATAATTTTTCGCCAAAGAACCTTCTTGCTAAAAAGGAACTCACACATAATATATTTATTATATATTATGTGTCCCAGAACAATCCGTTGATCATTCTTATCATTTAGGTTTATTATTATTATTATTAAAATAATATATATATTTGTCACATTTAAACATATGTATATATGTATTACTATGTGTTGTCTTATTTTCATGAAGACAACACACTATAATATTTATATTAGTTATTTAGTTATTTACACAATGTCCATTCTTAAAATAAAAAAAATATTAATTATACCCAAAAACTCTTAAAAGTATATTTTAAATAATACAATAGTCCCAAAAATTTTATAAGTCAACTTAAAATTAATATTCAAACTCAAAAAATTATCAAATATTATTTATACCATAAATTTGCAAAATAATCCAAAAAATATTAAACTTATATAAAATAATATTTTTAAAAAATATAAATTTTCGGGATATTACAAAAATAGTGGTGGGTCTAGTGAGTGTTTGCCTTTAAAAATTTCACGAATTTGATAATTTCACAAAATTAGCGAAATTAGATTTTTTTTATACCCTTTTAAAATTTCACGATTTTGAGTTTTTGATAATTTTCTTCTGTTACCTCTTCAAATGATGATTTATCATCATGTTATCAAAATAGGGGATCTGAAGAGTGTTAAACTTTCAAAATTTCATGATTTCGATAGTTTCAGAAAGTTGGCGAACTTGAGACTTTTCTCTGTGATATAATACACTTTGAAAATTTCATGATTTTGAGTTTCGAATGAATTTTTTTCTGTGACTCCCTCAAATAATGATTTATCATCATGATACTAAAATAGGGGGTCCGATGATTGGTAGCCTTACAAAATTTCACGACTTTAACAATTTAAAAAATTTATATAGATTGAGATTTTTTTGTGTGCTATACTACTTTGAAAATTTCACAATTTTGTGTTTCGGATGAATTTTTTTCCGTTACTCCTTTAAATGATGATTTATCATTGTGGTACCCAAATAGGAGGGGGTCTAATGAGTGTTACTTTCACAACCCACCCTGGTTACCTAACATTCGTGGGCCGGTGTGGCAACAATAAAACTCGCCCGAACAACTGACTAATACTAATTAAAACATCTTACACAAAAAGAATATTATTTACTATAGTTAACAAAAATATACATATATTCCCTTCCATTGGGACTCTTTTGATCTTACAACAAAAGTATTAGTTCATTTTTACTAACCAACATATACAACCAAAAGCAAAAAGAAATCACTAACGAGATACTTCCCGCTACGGCCCTTCAGGAATCGACCTACTGCCAGTAGGGGACAAACGTTTCTCTACAACACCTACGAGTGTACTGCCTTCTTAGTAATTTTAAAACATATTTTCAAAATAATAATACATTCTCAATACTTTTTCAAAAGGGATCGAGCGTAATTATACGAATACCATAATACAAATATCTCCTCTTAAAGTAAACAGTGAAAATAAATAAACAATTATATAATTGTATATCTTACCAATCCATTCAGTGTAAAAACCATATAAATCATTATATGAAATAAATCATCAATCTTAGTAAAAACACCCCATTTCAAGTTTACCTATCACCCACATACACACCGACTAAACCATAGTGATCGTTTTAACCTCAGGATCGAGAGTTGCAACGGTACCGTAACCATCTGTAGGATATGCCTTCCTAGCGGACCTAACTGCGCAGATCACGGCCTACCGGACGTCTCCGGAGGCCAATAATATAAGTCACCAATTATATCAATCACCATAACAAATATCCATCCGTCAGACCACCCTCCGGACAGACCATAATATGAATCACCACCTGCCGGATCACCCTCCGGACAGGACATAAACTATGGCATAGTCTAACCAACAACACAAATCAAGCAACAACACCATCGTCAATTCAATTACCGTAAACTACCAACAAAATTATTTATAATATCCTTCTTTTTAAAACCCTAACAATTCCACGGAAATTCTTTTTACCAACTCACACAAAACCTGCTCAATGCACTACATTTATAAAATCATGCAGTTTAAGTAAACATTTAGGTCGACATATAGAAAAATAATTTTGTAAGAAGACAGTACACTCACCTGAAAATTTGTATTTGCAAGCTCCCCTGACTCCCAGCTACTAAGTCTCCGAAAATTGTGAACCTATTTGTGACAGGACCTAAATTAATAGTGTAGCGAAAAACAACCTAATCGTGTGATGCAACCCTATATTTATTAACTTCCCAACCCCACATTTTGTCATTTGATATGTTAAGGCTATAAAACTAATTCAGTGAATCATAAAAACTAATAAGAGACGTTACTTACTTCAGAACGATTGTCAATTTTCTTTAAAATTCCCTAGAATATGCTTCTGCTCCCCACCACCTAAGCGGATATACACTGCCTAGGCGAACTGGCGATTTCTTGCTCTCTGTTGTTTTACCGCCTAAGCGATCTTCCACTGCCTAAGCGATCACGCGATTTCTTGCTCTCTGTTCTTTTATCGCCTAAGCGATCCTCCACCGCCTAAACGATCATGCGATTTCTTGCTCTCTGTTCTTTCACAGCCTAAGCGATCCTCAGCGATCATACGATTTCTTGCTCTATGTTCTTTTACCGCCTAAGCGATCCTTGCTTCGTCCCTGACAGAACGGAACAGAACATACCAGTCTTTTACCCCCTTCTCGTCACCAGCTCCGGCCCTTAAATTCTTCACTCCACCTTCATGATCAAACCATCCAAGTTTACAACTGATATTACCAACCTCATTCCCTTCACTCCAACTAAACACCCACTAAAATAACACCCCAAACCACCGGTTGCAACTCCAAACGACAAAAACAGAGCACAGACCTTCACACACACATACCTGCTTTCATATGACCCCAGAACATGTCTCACTTGCATACTCCTACAGCCCAAACGACCCTCAACCCTGGGAAAACACCCTGAACCAACACCAGTGATCTCCGGCAGTTTCTCCGATGACTTCTTCTTCTCCTTCGCTTTTCTCTCTCTCTCTCTCTTTCTCTTTGCTGTTTCTTCCAGAATGATCGAAATCCATTCTCAACACGTTTATATATATATATATATATATATATATATATATATTATTTATGTAATAACTAAAATATCTTTAATCAAAATACTCTTTCCTCCCCCCAAACTTCTCATTTTTTTTTTTTAAATCAGGGTCTTACAGTTACCCTTTAAAAATGTCAAAAGTTCAACAATTTCAAAAAATTATCAAAATTGAGATTTTTTCTGTGTGCTATCTTTTAAAAATTTTACGATTTTGAGTTTCAAATGCATTTTTTTGGTTAGATCTTCAAATCATGATTGATTATCATGGTACTAAAATAGGGGAGTCTGGTGAGTGTTACCCTTTCAAAATTTCATGAGTTCGACAATTTAAAAAAATAGCGAAATTTAGTTTTTTTTTTTTTTTTTAGTTAACTAGAACCAATTATCATCATATTCAGCATCAACAATTGCAAATGCAATTGGAAACATACATAAAATTGAAAACAAAAATAGTAAAATCAATTTTTTTATGCATGTATAAGAAAACAAAAAATGGCTTAAAACAGTATACAAAAAATCACATAAAAATAAGAAAAAAAAAATTGTGATTAAAATTGTATAAAAAACTTATATTGTATTTAATTATAACAAATAAAAAGTATAAAATGAAAATATATCAAAATATAACATGTTAAAAATGTAATATAAACTGATATGTTACTAAAAAAAATGTACATGTCACTAGTATTACAAGTGACAGTGAATAGTTAGCAAAAAATGAGTTAACATCAAAACTAATATGTAAGAACTAGATTCATGTAATTGTGAGTGAAAAGAAATATGTTAATTGAAGTACCTTGATTGCCATCTTTACCATAAGCAGTCTAAAGAACTCATTTGTATTTATCAGTAAAAAATGTCACATCTAGGAATAACATTGGACGTATAAACTGGAATCTATGAATGCACCCATGGAAAGCAACAAAAAAATGCTTAAAGCGATTTGTGTCGCCTTCATACTTCAACAACAAGTAACTGTTTGAATTTGTTCTGTTGCATGCTTCTACATATCATCTCAATTGATCATATGCAGATATATGATCCCCTGAAAGACTGTCATTTACCCTTTCAACTCCAAGCCAAGCATGCTTGTATGTAATCTCAAGACCATATGTTTTCCTGAACTCGTGAAGAACACCAATAGGTCATGTTTCAGGTTTAACCTTGACAGCTTCCAACAGACAACTAGCAACAACATTCGAACTCATCCTCTTGTTCTTCGTAGTTCTATATGCCGCAACACATGTATGTTCATTCACCAACTTCCTTATGTTAAAAAATCCATTCAAAGGATGAACACGCCTGTGTGCAAACCACTTACAACCTCTTGTATATCTGAATGAACAATATGCAGTGATATAAACTTTATTATTTTTCTTATACTTATAACTAAATCCAATTTCAATCGAATACTTCCTCAGGACAATACGAAATTCTTCTACCCGACCTTTAAAACATTGCCCCACACAATTGATACTTTTTGCCCACTCGATAGATTGCAAGTACTTCTTCTCATGACGTCGAGAATAAGACAACATACCGTCATCCTCATCATTATAAACACATAAGCTTGATTCACCAGATCACTTAGGACCACTACCTAATACATTACTTGTACCCCCACCAGATGTAGAACTAAAACCAGGTTCAGGAATGATAGGATTATCCTTTATTATAACTTCCACAAAATCAACCATAAATGATCCAATCAATACAATCATAGCATCATAGTCATCTTGGTCACATAACATGCAGTTTGAAGGACCAGATATAGAATAATGCATAACAAATGCGGTTGATGATAAGTAATTCCAACGACATACAACTTTTTCTACGAAACTAACAAAATTCATCTTACTATCAATTTTTAAAATTCCATTGTAATCCTCGTATTTGCAAAAAGTAATCGCCAAATTTGAAAAAACACATAAATAAAGATAACACACATTTACTACTAAAAAAAACAAAAAACACACACAACTAGAATGTAACAAAACTTACGCTAAACTAGTAGAATGTAACAAACTTTGCACTAACAAATCCCGCTCTCTCTATATATATAGCAACACACAAGAATAACTAGGGTTTAGAGTCTAGGGGTTTAGGGTCTAGGGTTTGGGGTTTAGGGTTTTAGGGTTTCGGGTTTAGGGGTTAGGGGTTAGAGGTTGAGGTTAGGGTTAGGGTTTAGGGTTTAGGGTTTAATTTTCAACAATAATAAAAAATATAATTAATTAAATAAAAAATTGCAAATTATTTAATCGCCGATAGTTGATCCAGTCTGAGTCTACATGGGTGATTTTGTGACAATTAGGCACCCCAATATGCTATGTATATTGTCTTGTGAAGGGTCCTCAGTCAAGGTGTTTGTAGTCCAAGCAAAAGGTTGCACAAAGTCCCGTTGGGATGTACCCAGTAAAATCCCTCCAACGCGAGAATAGGAGTTGAAGTGTTAAGCAAAAAAAACCTAATCATTACCTAGTACATTTATTGTCCAGCAATTTTCAGGAGAGGAGTTGATTTACCTCGGAAAAATTAGAGCTATTAGTTTGAATTTTTAGCGTAATACAACGCATGGTGAATCAAGTGGCGTGTGACGTGATTATACCTTTGGACTTTACTTATAGCTTGCCAAATGGGGTCTACAGTTCTACCAGAAGGAATAGGAGACAAGACCATGTCCACAAGTGTGTAGAGACTCTTTTGGTGATATGAAAAATGCATGCAGTCCTTACTGAATGTAGGCAAGACCAGGGTGATATGCTCGAAAGATCGAAGGAGAGAGCCCAAGCCAAATAACTCTGGTCAATAAACACTGGATGGTCAAATGTAATCAATAACAAGTGCACTGATGCCACGTGGTTCTTGGTAAGTGGGTGGGTGTTTAGTTTTCAAGGCTTCTACTGTGCAGAGAAGGTTATAGACAGAGGTGATTTCTGGGCTGTTTTATCCTGGAAATGACGAGGCTGTGATATTGCTTGCACATACTTGGCCAGAGCCGCGAAACGTCTTAAAGAAAGCAACCTGGTCCACGACTCAACCCAAGCAATTTTGGTAAATTCGTTTCTTTCTAATTTCTGCAACAACAATAACAATCAATAACTTTAATGAATTGTAAGTAATCGAAATCCATGCAACTAAGCTGCAAAATTAAATCCCAAATTTTGAAATATTAGAGTTGTTTTGAACTCTGAAACAATTAAGGTACGAAAGTAATCACCATTTCAATTCTATTTTTTCTAATTTGAAAACAATAAGGCTGTGTGAAGCTAGTGGCGAAAGTGATAAAATCCAGTGGTGAAAGTGAGGAAATGCGAATATGATTTTAGAGGATTCATAAGTATGAAACTGATGGTGGAAGCGTAATGTAAACTTGTTTATGGAAGTGAAACTGGCGATGATCATCGAAAAGAGAAAGTAAAAAAAGTGAGGTAAAGAGATGAAGGGTTCGAAAGCGGTGACTATTCTGAGAGAGAAAAAGAGAGAGGAGGGAGAGAGATTACTGGTCAGATATAATGAGAGATCGCTAGATGAAGGTGCTCCGGTGGATAGAGTTAACCGTGGACAGTGGGGAGAGAGCTCGAGGTTGAAAGAAGAGGAGACGATTGATCGTTTAAAGGAAACGCAACTAGCCAGAAAGAATCAATACGAATACGAAATGATTTTCAACAATAATAAAAAATATAATTAGTTAATTGGAAAATTGCAAATTATTTATTTTAATAGTTTTTTTTTTAATTATTATTATATAGTTATTGTTGGTAATTGGCTAATACCAATAGTTGATCTAGTCTGAGTCTACGTGGGTGATTTTGTGACAGTTAGACACCCCAATATGCTACGTATATTGTCTTGTGAAAGGTCCTCAGTCAAGGTGTTGGCCGAGTGAGCTACCCAAACGGACGGTGAATTGGGTTGATAACAAATTTAATTCAAATAAAATACTTCAAAAATTCAAATAATTAATTTTATTCTAAATTAATTATTATCTTTTTATATAGCAGCAAAAATATATTATCAACTAGGTGCACACCAAACAATAAAAATAAATAATGTAAAAATAACAGCACGTAGAAATTTATTCTTGTTTACCAAACTAATATTGATTAATCCAGTCTTTCGAGCCCCACAGAGATTTGCACCCACTAATCACTAAGATTTCTTTAAATAGGTAGGAACCAAACCTTTACACAATGATTTTTTTTTTTTTTACAGGCTCAGAATCAATCTTTACAAATTTCTTTTCCCAGACTCAGGAATAATCTCTTCTTTTTCTCATGCTCAAGAATAACCTCTATTTTTTCACAGGCTCAAGAATAATATATCTTTTTATAGGTTAAAGATTAAACTAATTCTTTTTATACCTTAGTGATTGCGCTACATTTTACGCGATCTAATATCACTAATCTACGTTTTGTTATTATCTTGAATAAATTGAAGTAGTATAATTAATGTATTTTACTTATTTTTGTAGATTTTTGGAACTGGAGCAAAAACACCGTAAGTCGGAGCAAAACGGAGCTAAAAATAAAAATAAAATAAAAATAAAGAGAAACAAAGATGGTCTGCGAACCAACCCGAACCCGCAATCCACAATGTAACTAGAGCCGTGAATCAATTTTACACAAGAAAATTAAAGAAATGGAAATTAAGGTCCAAACGTTACTCTAGGGGGTGCAAATGACATTTATGGTAATTAAGTGGGACTTCTTTGGGATATTTATTTTTGGTTCCCAAGTTGATAGTTTCCTTTTTGAGAAATAATGCCATTCAATGGGGTTTAAGGTAAAAACAAAAAGGAAATGACAGTAGGGGGAATTGACATTTTCTCTTCCTTATTTTTTTTTTGTTTTCTTTTCTCTTTTTAAGAAGGGGCTTCGGCAGTAGTAGGAAAGAGAATTTTCTTTTGCATTTTTTTCTTTTGTTTCTTTTTATATACATACTGTGGGAAATTTGGGAGCAAAAAGGAAATGAAGAACAAGGCCATGACAACTAATTTCCCTTCAACCGGGTTAGAATTCGGGTAAGTATTTTGGGTTTCATGTAATATTGTACTTTTTAATTTGATTTCGGATTATGTGTAACAATTGTGTGATGAGGAATATTGTGTTTGAAATAGTTTAATTGTGGTTGGATTTATTTTTAAAGTGTTCTTGTAGAGATTTTGAATTTAGATTCAATAACTTCTAAAACGTTAGATCTAGTACCTGTGGTCTAGATCTAACGATCATACAATCGTATTATTGGAATTTAATTATTAGTTTGGATGGTTTATGCCTAGATTGTAATTCACCCTAGATTAGAGTAACGTAGGAATTACATACCGAAGATAAATCATGCCGAAAAATAATAAATCAAATATTTCTGAATAGTTCCGGCTTGTAGTTAGGAATACTCGTTTACACAAATCTGAATTGAAAAGAAAATACAAACCCCACATGAGTCCAAAATACGAAATCCGCAATTCCTAACCCTGTTATCTATTTTCATTTGTTTTAGATTAGTATTTTATTTTTCTTATATTAAAATCCAAAACTCAAAACAAAATTCGTTTTAGTTAAAGAAAGAAAAATAATTGAATTTAATAGTTATAAGACCGATTTCTGTGGTTCGACACCCTATTTGAACACCGTACTATATTAGTATTGCGATACGATTTTAAGGGTATTATTTTTTGGCGATCAAATTTTGACGCCGTTGCTGGGATCGGCATTGTTAATTATTGAATTCAACTATTATTTTTCTTTTTCTTGCTTGTTTAATATTAAAAATAAAATAAAATAATAACATATTGAAAAAAAAAAATACGAAAAACACAAACAATACTGTAGCAATAAAAATAATAAAAAATCAAACTATAATAATAATAATGGTGATAGCAACTACAAATAGATAATTAAAAAAAAAAAAAAAGCAAATTGAGACACTTAAGCAAACAGTAGCGGAAAAAAGAAAAAAGAAACTGTGAAAAAAAAAAAAAACTGTAGCTTAGCTTATTTTTTTCATTATTATTATTATTATTTTTTTTTTGTGTTTTCCACTGATTTTCGAAAAAAAAAGAAGCAGTAACTTTAAAAAAAAAATAAAAAACAGTGAAAAGAAAAAAAAAATTAGCTTGGCTTATTTTCATTATTTTTTTTTTTGTTTTATTTTTCCATTAATTTTCAATTTTTTTTTTATTTTTTTTTTAAATGTAACAGTTTAAAAAAAAAAATCATAGTTACAATAATAATTCTTTTAATAAACAAATCAACCAAAAAAAAAAAACAAATTAATAAAAAAACAAAAACTGTAAAAAAAAACAAAAAAAAAAAACTGTTGCTTGCCTTTTTTTTTTTTAGTGTTGAATAACTCTTTTTTGTTTTTCCATTAAAAAAAAGAAAAAAGAGTAACAGTAACAAAAAAAAAAAATCAATAGTTATAATAATAATTCTTTTAATAACAATAAACCAATAAAAAAAATATAGCAAATAAATTAAAAATAAAATAAAATTCATTGAGACTAGGGTAAATGGATTATGGCCCTGAGAGATTAGCCACGTCAATTGCAGCAGTTAAATATTCTAATCTCTCAAGATCGCAATCCAATTTATACTCATGTACGGTATACTAAAATTCCAACAATTTCACCAATCAATATTCTTACAATGATCAAAATTCCACATATCCCTATCATAATGTTTATTCCGATCCATATTATCCGCCATCCGAATATAATCCATACTTGAATAATTATGGATGGGATCAACAATATTATAGTGAGCCCTCGGAGTCGTACTTTTCCGATCAATCTTATTACCAACTCCAATGCCAACTACCATTTTCCCAAAAAGTTAGGAATTTCGAACTCATTAAAATACAACAAGTCCTAAAAGACTTGAAAAAGCAACACAACAACTTAGTAGAGACCCGCCAAACCTTAGCAAAAACTCGTCAATTCTTAGCAGAAAAAGGCCAAATCTCAGAAATTCAAGACCAAATCTTAGGAAGACGAGATCAAGGCCTAGAAGAGGAAACTAAACAGGTAGAAATCCAAATCAGGCGGATCCTTGAAATGTTAAATGAGGAAAATGCAAAGAGTAGTTTGGAGGTTGACAATTGGGTAGGTGTTGAGGAGAAGCCGGGCGAAATCGGTGGAGAATCCCAACGATATGATCTTGAAATTGAGCCATATTTGGCTCAACCATCACCATTTAGTGAGGCAGAGAAGAAAGTGGGATATGATAGTGAAAGTGATTGGACTAGCTTAGAATATGAAAATACGTACATTAAAAAGGTAGAAAATCGTAAGGAAAATAAGATTGAACCATCGATGACACATTTAGATAATCTCCATATGATTAAAACATCCATCATACCCATGCCACCACATCTCAAAATTAAGGAATATCTTTTTGATGCAGTGGACCAGCCGTCAACTCTAACCAAAGATAATTCATTTCATATTCAATGGGTTGACGTAACTCAACTTCTGTTTAGGGGCTTAACAAAAAGAGCACCAAGTAAGTTCCATAGAAAAGAAATGGGATTTGATCCGAGAAAGAAGTTGAGAAATTTAAGTGTCGCTCGCAACTCTTCCTTGACCGACTGGAGAGTAACTCAACAGAAAGTGAGGAGAGGGTTACTCCACTATGGATAGGGGGTTAGAAGACGACACTTAACGTCCAGCTGAAGACAATAAATTTAGCGCTGAGTGGGAGGCAACCACTTGTTATTTGAAATTTCTTATTTTAGTTTTTACTTTTATATTTGACTTGATAAGTTTCCTTGAGTGTTGTGTCATTGGAACATAGGATTGATTTTTAAAAATATTTTATTTTTCGATCCTTACATGCATGCTAACTTTCTTTTATTCTAAATTTAGTACATGAGATGGTTTGCTAAATTTTGGCATGAGAATAAACTTAAACCTAAAATTTAAAAAAATTTAAAAAAAATAATATGTGTGTTAATAATAATAATTATGTCTTAATAATGAATTTTCGTTGAGTAACCGGACCTCTTGCCTTAGTAAGTTTTGAGTGTTCGCGTCAAAACGAGGAAGCGATTTGTTAAGACAATAAGTGATTCGTTAACTTCGAAACCTAAGATGTTCAAGTTATTAAGTCTAAAGGGTGTCTCAACACCTAATGCCCGAGCCAACTGGATTGGGAGCATTGGCCCAACACTCGCTACACGGACACCTTAGAAAGCCCAGTGGGGTTAGCATTGCACAAGTCACTTAGTTAAAAAAAATAAAAAAAAATGTTTGTTTCATATATATATAAAAAAAAATACATGCAAAATAAATAAATAAATAAAAAATAGACAAATCCGTTTTTATTGCAGAAAAAGAAGAAGAAGAAGTTGTTTAATTGTTTTAAACTAGTTGACCAACTACTTATATTAAATTCATTATAAATGAGAGTTACATGTATGTTGTGGGTGCAAAAATGAATATTTCTAAAAATCACTTGCTATGAGATTAATGATTATTTCAGTAACTCTTGTATGATCTCGACTGAATATGTTAGTATTGGACATGATTGGTAAATCTTTTGTGAGGTATAAAATTCACAATAAGGAATTTGAGATGTTTGTGGATCTGTAAACCCTCATGAGACTATACTCGTCTACTAGGAGTGACCTAGGGGTTTAAAGACTTCTTACATGCGCTAAATGCAATCGTGTTCCTTACGGAAGTGGCGTTTCATTTAATTAGGTATTTAGTTTTGCTTGAGGACTAGCAAAATTTAGGCTTGGGGCTGTGATCGCGCCACATTTTACGGGATCTAATATCACTAATCTATGTTTTGTTATTATCTTGAATAAATTAAAGTAGTATAATTAATGTATTTTACTTATTTTTGTAGATTTTTGAAATTGGAGCAAAAGCACTATAAGTTGGAGCAAAACGGAGCTAAAAAGAAAAATAAAGAGAAACAAAGGCGGTCCGCGAATCAACCCGAACCTGCAATCCACAATGTGACTAGATCCATGGATCAATCTTACACAAGAAAATTAAAGAAATGGAAATTAAGGTCCAAACGTTACTCTAGGGGGGGGGGGGGGGGGGGGGGGGGGGACTTCTTTGGGATATTCATTTTTGGTTCCCAAGTTGATAGTTTCCTTTTGAGAAATAATGCCATCCAATGGGGTTTAAGGTAAAAAAAAAAGAAAAGGAAATGACAGTAGGAGGAATTGACATTTTCTCTTCCTTTTGATTTTTTTTTTCTTTTCTTTTTTTAAGAAGGGGCTTCGGCAGTAGTAGGAAAGATAGTTTTCTTTTTGCATTTTTTTCTTTTGTTTCTTTTTATATACATACTGTGGGAAATTTGGGAGCAAAAAGGAAATGAAGAACAAGACCATGGACAACTAATCTCCCTTCAAACGGATTAGGATTCGGGTAAGTATTTTGGGTTTTATGTAATATTGTACTTTTTAATTTGATTTCGGATTATGTGTAACAATTGTATGATGAGGAATATTTTGTTTGAAATAGTTTAATTGTGGTTGGATTTATTTTCGAAGTGTTCTTGTAGAGATTTTGAATTTAGATTCAATAACTTCTAGAACGTTAGATCTAATACCTGTGGTCTAGATCTAACGATCATACAATCATATTATTGGAATTTAATTATTAGTTTGAATGGTTTATGCCTAGATTGTAATTCACTCTAGATCAGAGTAACGTATGAATTACATACCGAAGATAAATCATGCCGAAGAATAATAAATCAAATCTTTCTGAGTAGTTCCGGCTTGTAGTTAGGAATACTCGTTTACACAAATCTGAATTGAAAAGAAAATACAAACCCCACATGAGTCCAAAATACGAAATCCGCAATTCCTAACCTGGTTATCTATTTTCATTTGTTTTAGATTAGTATTTTATTTTTCTTATTTTAAAACCCAAAACTCAAAACAAAATTTGTTTTCGTTAAAGAAAGAAAAATAATTGAATTTACTAGTTGCAAGATCGATCTCTGTGGTTCGACACCATACTTGAACACCGTACTACATTAGTATCGCGGTACCATTTTAAGGGTATTATTTTTGAGCGATCACTTAGACTCAAGAATTAAAACCTCACAATCACTCCAAGTATCCTTTTCCCAGGTAAGGATGGAACCTTTACAAATTACTTACAAATTAATTCAATCAAGGAAGAATTACTACCTCAATCTCTTTACAGGAAGAGGCTGAAACTAGTTACCCCTGATAAGATATTCCCAATAGTATTTAATTCGCACACAATTCACCAATTACAAGAAATTGATAAGTTCTTCCCACTTGGAGCTTCTACCACCTCAAATCAATTTAAACTCTATTAATATCCCGATAATTACTAGTGATAGAATTAAGTGAGGAAATAAAAAATCTGATTATGACAAATATGAATAACACACAAATAAATATGTAATTAGATTTTCACAAAAAATCGTTTTAAAATATTTTTAATGCGATTTAAAGTTCAGAAAATGATTTTATCTAGATCTTATCAACCAAGAAAATATAGAAATATAGATATGCAATAAAGATTAATAGCTTGAAAAGATCTCACTAGAATAACACCGATGAATTAAAGATTAAAAATGCTAAACAGCTCAAATCGGTGACGTTTACACAATCCGCGCTTTAACTCAAGAACTCCTTCGCAATTGATCTCACAATTTGATCTCTCAAAATAATATCAGAATGATGACTTTTATAAAAGTTTATGATCTTAATAGTTCTTGATATCGTCTTAATATTATATGAAATCCGCAAGTCTATATATAGCGATTTGAAACATACCCTCCAACGGCTAGTTTTCAAATGATAAGTATCTAAAAAGCATCTATAGACCCCATATATCATTATATTTCATTTTAGATATATTCGACTTAATAATAACTTTCAAAATATTCAATTTAAACCCTTAAAAGAAATTTCAAACTCAAATCAATAAGATATGAAATATTAAAAGGACCAATTTGAAAAACACTTTAATTTTATTACCAAATCTATATGGATATTCAAATAGAAATATCATATCTTAAATATATCCATATCCCTAAGATCTCTTAATTAGATAACCAAATAACGGCTAGTTTTTGAATAAATCTTGAAATTCCACAAAACCTGAAATAGACTCATCAGTCGATTGGCCTTTGCCCAATGGTCGATTGCTTAATTCAGGATACTAGCCAAGCCAAAATTTCTCGCCCATCTGTTGACCACTACTTATCCATCTATCAATCGAACGATTCAAAGACATTCACAAGTTGACTTATCTGTCGACTGAAAGATCCAGAAAGTTGATCTTTTAGCCACAAGTCGACTTACTTATCGACCAATCGATTCAGGGACTTTGTGTAATTTGCACAAGTCAACTTGTCTGTCGATTGAACCATGCAGAACTCCTTCCTTAATTTTATTTTAAATCATTTTCTTCGATGTTTTCGTCTCTTTAACTGATTTCTTTTATCGGTTAACTCCATTAAATCCTTAAATTCAATTTTAATCAATTGTCCTTCTTAAATCAATTGTTTTTTCTTCAATTACACATAGGAGCAAATAAGTTAACTAATTAAAATTCTATCAAACACATAATCATAAAATTATTTTCGTATCTTGTGTGATCCTAATCGGGATATTGATCGCGTAACATTTTACGCGATCTAATATTGTTAATCTACGTTTTGTTATTCTTTAAAATAAAATAAATTAGTATAATTGATTTATTTTATTTATTTTCATAGGTTTTTGAAATTGGAGCAAAAATAATATAATTCGGAGCAAAATGCCCAAGAAAATAATCAAGTGGATAGAAGTCGCGGTTGGCGGCACAAGAATGAAGATCATTGTCTACTTTGTTTGGTCATAACTAATTACACAATTAGATTTTTGAGATGAAACAAGTTTCATATGAAACTAGACTCTCTAAGCTTTCCAACGACAAGTCATATGGAAAAATCGGAGTTCATATGAAAAATATACAGATATCCGAAATTGACCATCTTTGTCTGCCAAAAGTGGTGCGCGGCTGTGACCAAAACATCCGCTGGGCCAAGGCCCAACGATTTTTCTATCCCCTTTGCTGTTACTTGGGCCCAACATAGGGCCAACAAATTAATGGGCATTGAAGCCCATTGGATGATTTTTCTTAAAAGAAGATCTGGGATAAAAGAAAAAAGAAATAGATTGAAAGGGTGAAAGTGTATTTTTTCTTCTTCTTTGCTTTTAGGGTTGAGTATATGTTTTTATTCTTATATATACTTGTTGTTTTTTCTTTTTCTTTTTGGGAGTCGGCGGCAGTAGGTTAGGTATCTAATTTTTATTTTTATTTTTTTACTTTTATATTTTTTTCTATTTCTTTCTTCTGCGGCTGGATTTGTGTTTGAATCTTGAATTCTTGTTGAATATCTTGGAGGCAATGAAGAACACATCTATGCGTAGCTAATCTCCCTCTAACCGGGTTATGATTGTGGTATGTATTTTAGTTTATGCAATATTGTATTTTTGGATTAATTTTTGTTTATGTGTAAACAATTATATGACGGTGAATTATGTGCCTAAAATATAGTTTAAATCGTGATTGAATTTAATCTTGAGATGTTCTTGTAGAAATTTTGATTTTAAACTCAATTATTACTAGAATGTTAGATTTCGTACCTGTGGTCTGGATCTAACGATCATATAATCATATTCTTAGGATTTAATTATTGATTTAGATGGTTTATACCTAGATTGTAATTCACCCTAAATTAGCATAACGTAGGAATTACATACCAAAGATAAATCATGCCGAAGAATAATAAATCAAATCTTTTTAAGTAGTTCCCGCTTATAGTTAGGAACACTCGTTTATACAAATCTAAATTAAAAAGAAAATACGAGAAAAATATAATTCCAAAATACAAAATTCACAATTCCTAACCCGATTCCCTATATTTATTGTCTAGATTAATATTTTATTTTCCTTATATTTAAAACCCAAAACTCAAAACAAAATTTGTTTTCGTTAAAGAAAGAAAAATAATTGAATTTAATAGTTACAAGATCGATCTCTGTGGTTTGACACCCTACTTGAACACTGTACTACATCAGTATCGGGGTACCATTTTAAGGGTATTATTTTTGAGCGATCAAATATTAAGAGTAAAAATAGATTAGAGTTGTTTTCACCTACATTCTTCGGAATCTTTGATCTCTTAGTATCCGTCTCTACATTCTTCACAACTTCTTCATGATGTTATCGTCTCTACATTGTCTCTGCATCCTTTACAATTTTTTCACGATACTGTTTGGAACTCTTTAAATTGAAACACTCAATCAAACTGTTAGTGTCACACCCCACCTCGGGCACCTGTCACTCGAGGCCAAGCGTGACGTCAACTTGACGTTATTGAACCAATTCACGAATATCCACACACACATATATACATACACTCTCGCGCTACTGTAATTTCTTTCTCAAGAATATAGATATACCTGTTCCGAAGAATATCCGCAACCAAAAATACTTGAACCTTCCACGGTTCACGTCTGACCGACTCACCTCCAACACGATATTACCTCCGGACTCTCCCTAGTGCCAGTAGTAGACCAACTCCTAGCCGCGGTACCTAAAATCAAATTTTTTATCAGTATACTGTCTTCATAATAAAAACGTTTTGTATGGACCAAGTATAAGAATTTAAATACCACAGTTCAAAACCAATAAATAATAAACACTATATTTTGAAATATAATATAATATAATCACGTACCCGGTTCCACTGCCACCAATGAAATGAAATAATATAATAATAATAATACCGTATATCATAGTTGGAACCACCCTACGACTTACCATAAGATTGTTTTAATCTCACGATCGGGAGTTGCAACAGTACCGTACCACCCGTAGGATTTGCTTTCCTAATGGATCACAACAACGCTCTACCGGACTTTACCTAGCAGATAATCAATGCTCTGCAGGACTATGCCTAGTAGATAAACAACGCTCTACTGGACTATGTTTAGCGGATAATCAACGCTCTACCGGACTATGCCTAGCAGATAATCAACGCTCTGTCGGACTCTGCCTAGCAGATAAATAACGCTCTGCAAGACTATGACTAGCAGATAAATAATGCTCTGCAGGACTTTACCTCGCAGATAATCCACATCCCTTTCGAGAAGAAAATACTATGGTATAGTCGGACCAACCATCAATTTCCACCTAAAAAATAAACGACTCGGTACAATCATTTTTTACCTTTTTAGAAACCAACTAAATCCAACAAATCATTTTTTTTTACCCTTTTAGAAACTAACTAAATCCAACAAATCATTTTTTACCTTTTTAGAAACCAATTAAATCCAACAAATCATTTCTCACCCTTTTTAAAACCAACTTGATCCACAAATCACAAAATCATCTATTTCAAATAACCATATTTTCCACAATTCATACGAAAATAAGATTTATAAATTTACATAGAAGACAATATACTCACCTTTTTCCCTGCATTGCAAAAACGTCACTGTCCGAAATCTACTGGGATGCGGACGCTTGTGAACCTAACAACGATAGACCTAAATTAATATTTTACTTTAAAATAACCTAACGTGCAATGCATACCCTAAATCTCATATTTCTCATCCCCAAATTTCTATTATGAAGAATAATTATTTACCCTATTTCCGTTACGTTAATATTTACTGTGCAAAATTATTATAATTAATGGTTGCAAAAATTATCGTTACGATTGCGAGAATGTAATATTAATAAATTAATTTGACGAAAATAATAATCGACGAATTCTAGCGAAAATAATAGTTAACGATTAAAATATTGGCTAACGAAATCGTTATCTGCTCCGAATGCCCGTCGGCCGCGAAATGGGCTTTTGGTTGTTTATTTGGGTTGTTTGTGTAATTTCATTTTTTTCTCCCTTTTTATTATTATTGTTATTCTTCTATCTTCCTTTTTCTTTCTTTCTCGGTTCTGTTTCAGTTCAGCCGACCTACTCCTCTTTCTCTTTCTCTATTGTCGCTGATCGCCAGTGTCTTCCCACCCTCAGCCGATCCTCACCGCCGGTTCTGCACAACAGTACCACCGATCAACAACCACCACCCGCACTTCCACAACCGAACACTCATACCCACATGATCACAGATCCCACACACCCACACTGTTGGACACACACAACCCCCAGACCCACACACCGAATACCCACACAAAACACACACCGTCACTGCTAAACACCCACACCACCATACACCTTCACCGCTAGAGGAACACCCATGCGCCGAACAACAACAGAAAACACACACACATACTCACCAGCCACTGAACGGAATAGACCACCCCGCAACGATCACACCGCCTGCCATTTTTGTTTCTACTCTACTTCAGCTAGCACGGAATCACACACCCACGCCGATGATCATCTGAACACTGGACACACACACACCCCCATGACGAACAGAGCACACACACAGCCATGCCGTCGACGAACCACCTTATCTCTCTCCTGAAATTGACGACGACACCCACACGATCACACACGCATAACAGCGATGACAATGGCCACCGAACGCTCACCATCGACGAACGACAACGCCACACCGACTGCCTCTATCTCATCATCGATCACCTTCCTCATCGGAGACCCTCTCTCTCTCCTCTATTTTCTGTTTGGATTCTACCGCCACACACACACACTCATCCGATCATCTACACACCCACCCACGGATAAACAGCGACAAACCGAACCCACTTCCCCGTGTTCCAGTTTTTTTTTTTTTTGGGTTTTGAGAACTCTCCCAAAGCATCTGGATCGTATATACATTGAGAGAGAAGTTGTAATGGGATGCTCACATCATTTTCCTGTTACTTGTTGTTATCGCTTTGATTTTAATTACATAAATCTCCCCCTACTATTTCCAAGTTTGTATTTAAACCCAAATCAGAAATTTGTTTTGTTAAAATTGTGAATTAACCCTATTTAATTTTTAAATTAAATTAAAAATGACCCATTCGATCCCGTTATTTTCTAACTATTTCTAAAATGCAACTAAACTTATGTAAGTGATAAATTAGGGGCTTACAGTTAATTCCACAAAAAATATCAATATTTAATTCTTCATCAAAATTTTAGGATCAACACAAGGTGTTTGTAGTCCAAGGAAAAAGTTGCACAAAGATCCGTTGGGATGTACCCAGTGAAATCCCTTCGACGGGAGAATAGGAGTTGAAATGTTAAGCAAACAAAACCTAATCATTACCTAGTATATTTATTGTCCAACAATTTTTAGGAGAGGTGTCAAATTACCTCGGAAAAATTAGAGCCATTAGCTTGAATTATTAGCGTAATACAGCGCGTGGTGAATCGAGTGGCGTGTGACATGATAATACATTTAGACTTTACTTTTAGCTCGCCAAATAGAGTCCACCATTCTACTAGAAGGAATAGGAGATAAGACCCTGTCCACAAGTGTGTAGAGACTCTTTTGGTGATATAGAAAATGCATGCAGTCCTCACTGAATGTTGGCAAGACCAGGGTGATATGCTCGAAAGATCGAATGAGAGAGCCCAAGCTAAACGAATCTGGTCAGTAAATACTGGATGGTCAAATGTAATAAGTAACAAGTGCACTGATGCCACGTGGTGCTCGTTGAGTAGGTGGGTGTTGAGTTTTCAAGGATTCTACTATGCAAAGAAGGTCCTAGACATAGGTGATTTTTGGACTGTTTTATCTTGGGGACGACGAGGCTGTGATACTACTTGCACATACTTGGGCAGAGCCACGAAATATCTTAAAGAGAGCGACCGGGTCTAGGACTCAACCCAAGCAATTTTGATAAATTCGTTCATTTTTAATTTCTGCAGCAACAATAACAATTAATAACTTTAATGAATCGCAAGTAATCAAAATCAATGCAACTGAGCTGTAAAATTAAATCCCAAATTTTCAAATATTGGAGTTGTTTTGAACTCTGAAACAATTAAGGTACGAAAGTAATCACAATTTCAATTCTGTTTTTTCTAATTTGAAAACAATAAGGCGGTGTGAAGCTGGTGGCAAAAGTGATGAAATCCGGTGGTGAAAGTGAGGAAATACGAATATAATTTTGGAGGATTCATAAGTATGAAATTGATGGAGGAAGCGTAATGTGAACTCGTTTATGGCAGTGAAGGTGGCGATGATCGTTGAAAAGAGAAAGTGAAAAGAGAGGAAGGGTTCGAAGGCAGTGACTATTCTGTGAAAGAGAGATATAGGGGAGAGAGAGAGATTATTGGTCAGATACAATGAGAGACCACCAGATGAAGGTGCTCTGGTAGATAGAGTTCACTGTGGACGGCGGGGAGAGAGCTCGAGGTTGAAAGAAGAGGAGGTGGCTGATCGTTTAAAGGAAACGGAGCGAGCTAGAGAGAATCAATGTGAAAATGAAATAATTTTCAACAATAATAAAAAATATAATTAGTTCAAGCAAAAAGTTGCACAAAGACCCGTTGGGATGTATCCAGAGAAATCCTTCCAGCGTGAGAATAGGAGTTGAAGTGTTAAGCAAAAAAAACTTAATCATTACTTAGTACATTTATTGTCTACCAATTTTCAGGAGAGGGGTCAGATTACCTCAGAAAAATTAGAGCCATTAGTTTGAATTATTAGCGTAATACAACGCGTGGTGAATCGAGTGGCGTGTGACGTGATTATACCTTTGGACTTTACTTTTAGCTCGCCAAATGGAGTCCACAATTCTACCAGAAGGAATAGGAGACAAGACCCTGTCCATAAGTGTGTAGAGACTTTTTTGGTGATATGTAAAATGCATGCAGTCCTCACTGAATGTTGGCAAGACTAGGGTGATATGCTCAAAAGATCAAAAAAGAAAACCCAAGCCAAATGACTCTGGTCAGTAAACACTGGATGGTCAAATATAATCAGTAACAAGTGCACTGATGCCACGTGGTGCTTGGTGAGTGGGTGAGCGTTCAATTTCAGGGCTTCTACTGTGCAGAGAAGGTTTTAGATAAAGGTGATTTCTAAGTTGTTTTATCTTGGGGACGACGAGACTGTAATACTGCTTGTACATACTTGGGGAAAGATCGAAAAAGAGAGCCCAAGCCAAATGACTCTGGTCAGTAAACACTGGATGGTCAAATATAATCAGTAACAAGTGCACTGATGCCACGTGGTGCTTGGTGAGTGGGTGAGCGTTCAATTTTCAGGGCTTCTACTGTGCAGAGAAGGTTCTAGACAGAGGTGATTTCTAAGTTGTTTTATCTTGCGGACGACGAGACTGTAATACTGCTTGCACATACTTGGCCAGAGCTGCGAAACATCTTAAAAAGAGCGACCTGATCTGCGATTCAACCCAAACAATTTTGGTAAATTCGTTCCTTTCTAATTTCTGCAGCAACAATAACAATCAATAACTTTAATGAATCGCAAGTAATCAAAATCCATGCAACTGAGCTGCAAAATCAAATCCTAAATTTTGAAATATTGGAGTTGTTTTGAACTCCGAAACAATTAAGGTACGAAAGTAATTACCATTTCAATTCTATTTTTTCTAATTTGAATACAATAAGGCGGTGTGAAGCTGGTGGTGAAAGTGATGAAATCTGGTGGTGAAAGTGAGGAAATGCGAATCTTATTTTGGAGGATTCATAAGTATGAAACTGATGGCGAAAGCGTAATGTGAACTCGTTTATGGCAGTGAAAGTGGCGATGATCATCAAAAAGAGAGAGTAAAAAAAGTGAGGTAAAGAGAGGAAGAGTTCGAAGGCGGTGACTATTCGATTTTTGAAATTTAATCCATTATTTGGGTTATGTTTTGTTGGGAGGAAGGAAAAGAAAAAAGGAAAAAAAAAATCTGTTTGGTTATATAAAAAAAAATAAAATTAATTCATTTTCATATAATTTATTGTATTACTTTCACATATTATAAAAATAATTAAAAATTATATTATCAATAGTATAATTGTATTTTTCTTCATATTTTTTTCCTTTCATTTTCCATTCATACTAAACAAGTCTTTATTTTTCATTTTTCATCCTATTTTTCTGCATATTTTTTTATCCAATCTTTTTTGCATCCAAACAAATGCACCCTCAAAGGAAAAATAGAAATACTATTTAATAATAACTTTAATGACATACGAAAAACAAAAATTATAATTAGATATTTTATTCCATTTTTTTTTATTTTTCTTTTCCCCTCTATTTTTTCTTAATGTTTTCATTTTTCTAATATCCGTAATTGGAATTTTATAATATAATAGGGGATGCCTTTGTTAATAACCTCATATTTACGTTGAGAGTACACTATTCATGTAACCAAACACCATTGTAGTATTAGTGGTAGGGACAACAAAAAAAATCGAATCGACGGGTAATCAAGAGAAATCGAACCGAATGGTCCTGATTGAAACCGACTAAATGGTTTAGGTTTTAAATTTAGAAACCGAAGCGATTTTGGTTTTGGTTTTGATTTTGGGATAGTAACTACATAACCGAACAACGTAATCGAACCGTATAACCGATATATATATATATATATATATATATATATATTATTTTTAATTTATTTAGTATTTATAGTTTCATCCTTATTTTTATTTATTTACACTTTTAACCTCTTTAATTTACACTGTTGATTTTTAGTTTATATTGAAGACTGTTTTTATGCAGTTGGTTTCGTAAACTGTATGATTTTAAAGAATATTTTTATGTAATTGGTTTTGTTGTTAGTTTTTAGTTATTTTAAAGAGTGTATAATTTGGAGAATGTTTAGAATTAATAGTGAATTGTGGTTCGCGATTTTGGTTTTGGTTTTGGTTTTAGTTTTTTATAAAATTTAAAAATCTTAAACGGTTTCGAGGTTTTGGTTTTGATTTTGACTAAAATTAATCGGTCCGATTTTAAAACCATTTAAAAAAATTCGACGGTTTTAGTTTTGGTTTTGCATATCTTAAACGTATTTGGTTTTGCATAAAATCAAGCCGAATCCAAACGGTTGATGGGGAAGTAATCGAGCGCGTGGCTTTTCATTTCTTAGCTCCATTGCCTGCTTCTACATGCTTTGATGGATATTGAGATCTTCTCTCTCATTAAGAAACACTGCGCTACGAATCGTCCCTACACGCCAAGATCCCCAGATGTCATTGATGCTTCACGTTTATCGATTGATCTTTGAGAAAGAGAGATCCACATTCCTCTCTCCCGTCATTAAATTGCTCTTTGAATTATCTAAAGAAACCCCATTCATACCCAAGTGATTACCTGTGATTGCTCGAGCTTTTGTCAGGAGGGATGACGACCGCGACGATAATGGTACGTTTATGTTATTTCAGATCTATATTTGTATGTTGTGGTTATTCTTGTTCTTTAATTTCGAATGCATCGTGATGATGAACCTTTTATGGTTGATTTGTGTTTTGAATTTTTATTTTAGGGTTTAGGTTTTTCATATGCTTCTCTCTGTGCATGTGTGTATATACTTATACTTGAATCCGACTGATATGCATGTGAGACGTCTTTGTTGCTATCATTGCGAGACTTTCACTTTCTCCATGATTGTGATAATGTCGCCTAATGAATGGTTTCGTTTGTAAAATTATGAAGCTCATTGTGTAATGGTTTTTATTTTCTCATTTTCCCCCTCTATTGGTTAGGGTTTTGGTTTTAGACATGCATCTTTGGGTGTGTTAATAGTTTGTGCCTGCGTGTATATTTATGTAATTTATTATGTGTGTAAAACTCCTGCCCCTAACTGATCTAGGTATAAAATCTTAAACGGGTCAAATTCGTTATATGGGTTTCAAATTGGAGTCAGGTAAACTTGCCTATTAAGTGGGCTAGGAGAGCAAAAGCCCATGTTCAAACACTGATTTGGTGATCTTGATGAGCACATGGGCAGCCACTTGATAAGGCCCATATTTGGGTATGTGTAAGCCCAAGGTGTCAAAAGCCAAAGAGGAAACCAGTCATCTCAAAGTTTCAGTCTTACTTGTATACGTTAGAATGAGTCTGAATTGACTGTAACGGCCCATGAGTAATTAGGATCATTACAGAGATTCTCCCATAACTACAGGGATAATGGCTATTATACGTAACGGCAGGGAGATACGAGCAACTGAATGATCTCTCCATTCATACGGTAATAGGCTCATCACCCTATAAAATAGGTAGAAGATAACTGGTAATACGGACTCTAAATGAAGTATGCAATTTATTCTCAGTATATCTAGATTAAGTTATTCTCACACCAGAGGTTCTTTAGTTGACATCACACTGGTGTCCCCCCATTAGAATTTACGGTTTTGCAGGTAAAGAATGAAGACGAAAGGTTTTCTGGCACGTACCGAGCTTGACACGTGATAGAGAATTTTTGACAATATTATTTGGCGCTGTCTGTGGGAAGAGAACGTAAAACCTTACGTTGCAGATATGAGACACTTGCGAGCTAGGGCACCGGTGACAAGTCAGAATAATGACTTACCACCGCCGTCAGATCTAGATGTATCAGAGGAGCAACACAGAGATGTTCGTTTAGAGCAGCGTGAAGAGATTTCGTCTGATTTGCCATCCGTTGCAGTAAATATAGATGCAAAGATAGATGCTCTTAATGCAAAAATGACTGAGATGGTAGAAACTATCAAGTACATGGCTGGCATAATTGTTAACAATAGGTCGTAGTTCAATACAAGTTCTCACGGAGTCAGGGAGGAAGTAGAGTCTCCACGACATCCTGATCCTCAATCTTATGAGGAACGACCTCCCCATGGAGAGGCCAGCCATCAACCAGAACGAGGGACCAGTATTTAAACTGAGACCGTTGATTCACATCGACAGATCAAGAGTCAAGTAGAGAGAGTTCAACCCCTGGATGAGCTGGATACATTATTGAAGGGTACTGAGATGCCCTTTTCCCTGGAAATACTGGCTATCCCACTTTCTGAAAAGTTAGATCCGACGAAGTTTGAAAAGTACAATGGGAGAACTGATCCAGTTGGCCATATTCGCCAGTTCAAACATGTCATGAATTTGTAAAATTCCAACGATTCCACCATTTGCAGAGCTTTTTGTGACCACTTTGAAGGGATTGACTCTTGAGTGGCTGCATACTCTTCATGCGAACTCTATAACGTCATTTATTGGGTTTGGAAAGACGTTCATCAACCACTTCATAACCTGTCAGAGGTTAATGAAAGGACCAGATTTCCTACTTGCTCTGCGTCAGGAAAAAATAGAAACTTTGCACTAGTATATGAGCTGATTTAATGAAGAACTGACCTGCATTGAAGATTGTGATACGAATCTTGTTATCAATGCTTTTACGTCAGGGTTGTGTCCTGGCTGATTTCAAGATTCCTTAACCAAAAAGTACCCTCGGAGTATGACGGAGTTGATGGAGAAATCCAAGCCTTACATGAAACTAGAAGATGTGAAACTGGCTAGAGAAGGCAGGGGATTATTTCGGGATCATCTCAGGCAAAACGAGAAAGATATTGGCAAGGCAAAATCTGGCACGACTGATAGACGTAAAGACCGAACAAGGAATTCAAATTCCAGGCCAAAAGTTTGCCAGGAACCAGGCCTTCTTGGATTGTGCATGTCGATCTCACGGATCTTGCAGGAGATTCATACGTCTAATATTATTCGATGGCCCCCAGACAGACCACAAAGTCAAATCGGAATAATTGCTCTAAGTATTGTGATTTTCATAAGGACCATGGTCACAATACAGATGACTCCTGGGAGCTTCGGAAGGAGATCAGGCGACTTGCGGACATGGGACATTTGCGAGATTATATGCAAGATCATTCTAGGGACAAGAAGAGACCCATAAATGATAACCGATATGAAGAACGTCGAGAAAGAGAGCGAAAGAAAGAGCATCCTAAAGAAAATCGAGAGGTAATTTTCATGATAAATTCGATTGGACCGAGTACTGAGGAATCCAATTGTGCATGAAAGAGAAAGGTGCGTGAAGCGGCATTGGAGCATTGTTATGGAGAGTTATTAGCAGTAACAAAGTTAGACCCTATTATCACCTTTTCTGAGGAGGATTGTAGAGGGATTGTTTACCCTCACGAAGATGTCTTAGTCATATCTTTGTGGGTCTCAAGTTTCCAGGTATGACGTATCTTGATTGATAATGGTAGCTCTGCAAATATTATTTTTGTTAGTACTCTGAAATAGATGGGCGTGCCAAGCTCAGACGTGAGCTCAACGCAGACTGTTATGGTGGGATTTAATGGCGAGCTTACTTCTTCTTGTGGCAAAATTATTTTGTCAGTAACCTCCAATAATGAGGAGTAAGGGTACATGAAGGCCACGGAGTTTATGGTGATAGACTCAGTATCACCATACAATGCCATTTTGGGCCGTCCATGGTTGCATGCAATGAGAGCTGTCGCGTCAACGTATCACCAATGTGTGAAGTATGCCAGAGGAGATTAAGTGATAGTTATAAGAGGAGATCAAGCTTCTCCAAGGTAATATTTTGCTATAGTTATGAAGGGCAGAAGTTCTTCTTTATAGCAATCAAAGAAAGTTCATGAAGCTGGTCAGCCTGTAGACTCGGCATGAGAGATTGATAATTTCAGAGAACATGCCAGTGTGATTCAACCTGTCGAGAAATTGAAACAGATAACTTTCAATGATGGAACTCAGAAGCTTATGATTGGCGAATCATTAAGCCAGACTGAGAAAGCCAAGATTAGAGAACTGCTTTGAATGAACTTGGCCATTTTTGCTTGGTCTCCGGCTGATATGAAAGGAATAAGTCTTGATGTTGCAGTTCATCGCTTGGACATTTGCAGATCGTATCCTCCAGTTCAGAAAAAAAAAAGAGAACGTTCAGTCCTGAGAAAGAACAAGTAATTAAAGCTGAAGAAATTGCTTGCTATTGGTCACATAAGGGAAGTAACATACCCCAGATGGTTGGCTAATCCAGTTCTTGTCAAAAAGAAGAATGGAAAATAGAGGATGTGCGTGGATTTTACTGACCTGAATCAAGCATGTCCTAAAGATTGTTACTCGATGCCGAGAATTGACCAGATGGTTGATGCTGCAGTCGGGCACCAACGCCTGTCCATAATGGATGCTTACTCAAGCTACAATCAAATCCACATGGATCAGCAAGATGAGGAGGGGACATCATTTATCACACCAAAATGTACTTATTGTTATAGAGTAATACCTTTTGGTTTGAGAAATGCAAGTGCTACTTATCAGCGGTTGGTGAATCATATTTTTCAAGATCAAATTGGGACTACCATGGAGGTTTATATAGATGATATGCTGGTCAAAAGTTCCAAGCAAGTAGATCATCTCTCCCATTTAGCCGAAGCCTTTTATGTTCTAAGAAGGTATGATATGAAGTTGAATCTTGAAAAGTACGCTTTTGGGGTCACTTTTGGCAAGTTTCTGGATTTCGTAGTTAATCAGCTAGGCATTACAATAGATTCAGAACAAATAAAAGCTGTTAAAAATTTAAAATCCCCTTTTTCTATATGAAAAGTTCAAGTGTTGACTAGAAGATTGGCGACTTTAAATAGATTCATCTCAAAATTTACTAATAGGTGTGCTTTCTTCTTCAAATTTTTGAGGGGAAACAAGACCTTTCGGTGGGATGATGTTTGTGAGCGTGCTTTTTAGTCTATTAAAGATTACTTGGGCTTAGTGGAGACATTGGCCAAGGTACACCCAGGAGAAGAGTTGAAGCTATACTTGGCAGTAACCCCTGTAGCAGTAAGTGCTGTATTGGTTCAAGAAATCGCAGGAGGGCAGAGGCTAGTTTACTACGTCAGCAAATCGTTGGTTTCAGCTGAAACCCGTTATACGGAGTTGGAAAAACTAGCTTTAGCTTTGGTAATTGCTGCTCGGAAGCTCCGACCTTATTTTCAAGCACATGTAATAACCGTGCTAACCTCATACACACTCAGGGCAGTAATGCACAAACCAGAAACATCTGGACGCCTAATGAAGTGGACTGTTGAGTTGAGTGAATTTTTCATCCAGTACAAACCTAGAACAACAATCAAAGGGCAAGCTTTGGCTGATTTCATTACCGAATTTACTCCTCCATTGCATGAAGAGGCGACATCCTGCTCTGCTGCCCAATGGAAATTATGGGTAGATGGAGCCTTGAACATGAAAGGATGTGGAGTGGGAATAGTCATACAAATACCTGAGGGAAATCAGCTTAAAAAAGCTATGCAGTTATGTTTCCAAGCTTCCAACAACGAAGTGGAGTATGAAGCAGTAGTTCTCGGGATAACTCTTACCAAGGAGTTAGGTGCTCAGCATCTGAAAGTGAGGTTAGATTCTCAAGTGGTGATCAATTAGATCAATGACTTGTTCCTTATAAATGGAGACAAGTTACGACTCTATGCAAAGAGAGTAAAAGAGCTCGCTTCCCAGTTTCAGAGTTATAAATTTGAAGCCATCCCAAGAACTGAAAATACCAAGGCTGATGCTTTGTCTGTACTTGCTTCGACATTGGGACCAGATCAAAAGTCTGAACTGGTTGAGTTTCTGGACCAACCATCAATCACTCCAACCCCTCAGTGTGCATGTATAGGTCAGCTAGATGAAGAAACTGATTGGAGGGCTTCTATAATTCAGTATCTAAAGGAATGAGTCTTACCAGATGACAGAGATGCCGCTAGGAAAATTGTTTATAGGTCGTCAAGGAATATGTTATCCGACAATAAACTGTATAGACGATCTTTTTTCCAACCTTCGTTGTTGTGTTTAGGACCAAAAGAAACGAGCTATGTTCTACAAGAAATACATAAAGGCGTGTGTGGTAGGTCTGAAATACGCCGCTACTTACACTCGCAAGTATACGAGGTCTAAGTTTTAGTATAGTGTGATCGTGAAAGATTGGGTTATCGTATCCACAGGGATTGGTGTTGTTACTATCGAATACTGCGTTTGTCGTGACCTAACTTTATCTAGGCGAAAACAAATGTATTTAATTAATTAAACTAATACTAATATAACCTAAATTAACTACACTAATATGCTAATATGTTTTAGGGTCAAGAATTGCCTAGGGATTAACGTGTTTACAAATACGTGTTCGATCTCGATTTACTCACGTTTAAGGTGTTTGACCTATTTGACAATCTCGGTACGTAAACTCTACCGCCACCTCTTCCGAGTATAAGACGGGGGAATAAGTGACTTCAAGTCAAATAATAAGTCTCCCTCAACGTCTTAATGACCCTAGGTCACGTGAGTCTCGCCCAACGTCATTGATTGCACACAATGCAATTCCCTCTCGGATTATTGGATGGTCGCGTTGTATTTACTCTATCGACAATCTCCGTTTTAAAACTCTCTCACCACCTCTCCCGAGTGTAAGACGAGGGATATAACGCAACTTCGAGCCAACGAAGAAGTCTCCCTCAACGTCTTAACGACCCTAGGTAGCGTGAGTCTTACTCCAATGTCATCGATTGTCCACGATTCAAACCCCGACCGGGTTATAGAATCGTGGCGTTTGTTTACCTTAATCCAAATTTGGGGTTTGTCAAAACCCCGTATTCTCCATTTACCATTCTAAGTATAATAAAAAAACAATACGATAAACATAATCAAACTACGAAGAACAAACATAAATGCAACACCGAAATCATCCAAACAAACATATTTATAAATATACCGTTAATCCCTACTACAATCCATATTTAACTTGTGGACATAGCCGCATAAACATATAAATTGAGATAAACATGCTCACATGATCCTAAGATAAAGAAATAAGGAAAAACAATCGAAGAACTTAGCCTCGTCTGAAGATAAACCGCTAAGAACGCTCAACGATCGATTCATCGTCTTCTCCACTTCGGGATGTGAGCTCCACCTCTAAAACTCCTAAACCTAGGCTTAAATATAGCCTAATGTGCTCAAAAAACCAATAGAGAAAGAGAGAGACCGGCCAAGGGGGAGGAGAGGGGGTATTTATAGCCAAAATATCCTAAAAATATCTCAAGACTGTACAGGGAAAATCCGCCTAGGCGAAGAAAACTTTGCCTAGGCGAATTCAGGTCAGTTCAGCTGATTGCCTAGGCGGTGAAGTAGGTGGTGGACTGGGAGAACATTTTGTTGGATTTTTTCCTAGGCGAAGAAAATTTCGCCTAGGCGAGCGGCTGTCAGCAGCCCATCTTCGTCTTTTGCTGGATTTCTGCCTAGGCGATGGAATCTTCACCTAGGAGATCGTCTGTCAGTAACATTTTACTCTTTTCTCAGCTTCTTCACCTCCTAGGAGGTGGTCTGGACGCCTAGGCGGTGGGCCTGTTTCATCTTTTAGCCTCCGAGCTTGTTTATCCACCGTAACTTCGAATCGCTTTGGTTCTATCTCATCGTTTTCACTCCAATTTTCTATCTTTTTTCCCCACATACTTGATTTAATACAAAAAGATAAAAACTAATTAAAACATAATAAAAATAACTATAAACATACTTGAAAACTAACAAATTCGGATTGGAAATACGTAGGTATATACACCTATCAGTGTGCGGAGACCACTAGGGGGGAAGATCCCTGGTTCATAAAGCGTTGAGAGTGGGATATTATTGACCTACAATGTGTGCTGATGCAACAGAATATGTACGAAAGTGCGATAAGTGCCAACGATTTTCTAATAATATCAAGGTCCCAGCCCAGCAACAAACTTCAATCACTAGTCCTTGGCTATTTGCTCAGTGGGGAATGGATGTTTTGGGTCCTTTCACACCAACTCCTGGAAACAAAAAATATTTGCTGGTGGTGATCGACTATTTCACCAAATGGGTCGAAGCAGAAGCTTTTGTAACCGTGGGAGAAAATGAAGTAAAGAATTTTATTTGGAAATAAGTCATTTGCCGTTTTGGCATATCTTCTATTCTTATCTCTGATAATGGAACGCCTTTTACTAGAGGTAAAGTTGGTTGGATGTGCAACGAGCTCCAAATACAACATCGAACATCCAGTCCAGCATATTCCCAAGCAAACGGACAAGTAGAAGTGACCAACCGTTACATTAAAGAGGCACTCAAAAAATGCCTAGATGACACTAAAGGCAAATGGGTGGAAGAACTTCTTGGAGTTTTATGGGCTTATCGCACCACCCTGGCATCTACAACTGGAGAAACATCATTTTCTTTAACTTATGGAACTAAAGCTATCGTTCCAGTTGAAATTGGGGTGCCAACCAGAAGAGTTTCCATTGCTGATTTAAGGGAGAATGAAGGCTGCATATGAGAGGCATTGGATCAACTTGAAGAAAAGCGTGATAAGGCATTAATGTGTACGACAACTTACAAGACTAAGATGGCACGCAGATTCAATCATGCAGTTCGCCCAAGGAGTTTCGCCATTCGAGACCTGGTACTTTGACGGGTAATGCCCCACCGACCATAAGCTTGCTTGGGAAAGCTTGCTCCAAACTGGGAGGACCTTTATCGCGTCATCAAGGTTAATAGATTAGGAACTTATTGGCTTGAAGAACTTGATGGAGTAACTGTTCCCAGACCATGGAACATCTCCCATTTGTGGAAGTATTTTGTATGAGTTCTTTATCTTTAATCTTTGTTTCTTTCCAGGAATTTGAAATTGTTTGTTTTTTGCTTCGTGAATGTATTTTTAATATAAAACATAAACGTTTGATTTCATAAAATTGCAATTTGTGTTATTTAACTGAGCTCCAAAGCTCAACATTTAACTGAGCACCTCGGCCCAGCAAACAATTGAGTTCTAAAACTCAGAGTTTAACTGAGCACTTCAGCTTAGCATTTAACTGAGTACTTCAACTTAACATTTATCCGGACACCAAAGCCCCACAAACAACTGAGCTCTCAAACTCAGAGTTTAACTAAGCACTTCAGCTCAGCATTTAACTAGGAAAATTAGCCCAGCAAACAACTGAGTTGTAAGACCCCGATCTTTATTTTAAAACGCAATTTTGCATGTATAAGGAAATATGGGGGTAGCGGATGCCACTTATAATTTAATTTAAATTTGAGGGGATAATTAGTAGTTTTCAAAATACAAATTGTAAACTTTTGAACTTAAATGATTTCAAATTTTTAATTAGGGGTGAAATTACAATTTAATAAAATCTTAAATATTGGTTTTGGATTAAAAATGAGATTTAAAGAAAATTTAGGGGAAGAAAAGAGTATTTGAACAAAAGTTATTATATATATATATATATATATATATATATATATATATATATGCATGCGTGTGTAAGCTGTGAGATCAACCAAAGAATCGAGAGAAAAGGGGGAGGTAAGGCTGGTATGGGCTTGTCCTCTTTTCCAACTCACATGTGTGTGTATATATATATATATATATAATTTCATACACACTCATAAGAGGAAGAGAAAAAAACAGAGGAGAGAGAGTGGTCGCCGGCGGTGGGTTAGAGAGAGAAAACTCACCGGCGGCGAGAATTCAAAATAGAGAATCAAAAACGTAGCGGTGGGTGTATGTTCGTGTTTTTCGTATGGGTATGTGTCGTCGTCAAATTTCAAAGAGAGAGAGAAGGCGGTTCGCTCCGGTGGGGGTGTGATCGTCGTTCGTCTGGTGGTGCGTAATTATTACCGTCGTTCGGTAAGGGTGTATGGGTGTTGCTGGGTGTGTGGATGTGCTGCAGTGGTTGTATGTGTGCTGTGATCAGTGTGTGTGCTTGACGTTGTGTGTGTGTGTGTTCCGGTACGTGTATGTGTTGCCGTCGGTTAAATGGGGCCGGCGGTAAATGAAGGTTAGAAAGAGAGAGAGATGGTTGTGTTCTATGTGGGTGCGTTCTGCGTGATCAGTGTGTGTGTGGCCTGTATATGTGATTTTATATTTATGTATGCATAATGTCATTTTTTTAGTTGGTTAAATGTACATGTGATATTGTGTCGACGTCACGCCGGCCCTAGGGTGACGGGTGTCCGAGGTGGGGTGTGACAATTTTGGTATCAGAGCCTAGGTTATAGGTTCTGTAGGCTTGTTTGTAGAAGACCATGAGATAGGAGGACGTGTCAGTCGTCTAGTCAGTAGGGCACATGAGATAGGGTATCGATAGGTGAGTTCAGTACGTGAGTGTTAGTTATTTCATTTCATTAGTTAGTGCATTGGTATCGTGCGTGGTTGGTTGTCTTGTTGGCAAATTGGTGGATGCGGCAAAGTTGTAATATTGCCGGTTGGTGGATTTGAGTGATGTTATTGGTAGTGGTAATGGGTGGATCGCGATTGTGGGAGTATAAATAGTTGAAAATGTGAGATTTTAAATTGAGAAACAATTATATGCGTATTACGTGACGATGAGACTAACTATCAGTAGCACCTAATAAGTCGTCGTTAAAATACTAGATAGTGTAGCAGAACACATTTAAGTTGTATTATGAAAACAAAGGAGAGTTCGTATTAGTTGGAACTAAGGATGTGAGAAAACTGTGGCGATATTAGAAAGATTTGAATTGGTAGTACTACCTAGGTTGACGGGCAGACATAACAAAAGTTGCGGAACTAGTAAATACAACAAATGTAATAGCGATTGATATGTAGAAAGTAGCCAAGAATTGTGGGTCTGGAATGATAGTAAGTGCGCAGAAATATAGTCCATTTGTATGAATAATATAGAGTTGCCGGTGGAGTTAAATCTTAGATAAATCAAAGTGTGTATTGTTGGGGAGGCGTAATTAGTACCCCTGTTAGTTTGATAGTGGGTCAGAATACTGTACGCGGGTGCTGGACACCAGTCAGAACAAGTTCATGTGGTGGATATTGTAGTAGCTAAGAATTTTTCCTATGTAGTTCCGAGAGGAATTGTCGGGGTGTCAGTAAGCATGATTAATAACTATGGTTGTTGTTAAAAAAAATAAAAATAAAAATATAATAAATAAATAAAAATAAAATAAAATAAAAATAAATAAGTTCCATAATTTTAAGAAGGTGAACGTTTGGTTCATTAAGTTGGTTAAATATAATCGAGTTAATAGAATGTGGGAATTTGAGACTTTAAAGTTGGTTACCGTTGAAGTAGGAGATTAATTTTCACTTAGTTGTATTTAATAAAATTTTTAAGATTTACTGAATACTAGGAATTTGAGTGAGTTAGTTTTGGGTTGAGGAAGTCCCTATAGGAGAAGCCGTGTGACGGCCCTGGAAAATCGGGTCGTTACAGTAAGTTAGACTATTAACTCATGATTAACGTAGACCTGGTGTTCTCTATGAAGATCTGGTGTTATTCGTAAAGAAAAAAGGAGGTACGCTGAGGACGCGTGTTGATAACTCATTGTTTAGAATTGATGGTTCGTTTAATCAATTATGGAAGACTAGGGTGTTTCCTTAATTAGATTTTTGAATAGGATATTACCAGCTGGAGGTCAAGGACTGTGACGTGGTGAAAACGGTGATCCGGTCGAGAGTAGAGAAGAGCATGTAGAATATCTCTAGATTGTGTCGCTGATGCTGCGAGAAAAGTAATTGTATGCCAAGTGCAGTAAATATGAGTATTGAGTGGTAATTTTTGGGACTAGTGCTCTTGAGGAACAGTATTCAAGTGAATTCAAAGGGAGTCGAAGTGGTGGGTTGACGGAATATGGAGAAGGCCGAGAACATATGACTGGAACTCGAAACCTCTTGAAACTAGAAGAGATTGTATTTGTTGTGACGGTTAGCGACATTTCCCGTAGGACAGGATTTGTGCTTTAAGTCAGTTACGCATAATTGGGTTAATCATATGAATGTATGTGTCAAGATGGGATCTTTGTAAGTCTATTGGGATGTTGTCGGATGACCACACTAATTGAGCTTGTAAATGTGAAATTGATATTTTTCAATTGTATGGTAGAAGCGCAGAAGTTAGATGTCCAGTCGGGAAAGATTTGAGAAGAAGGGAACGAAAAATGCTCACATGGCTGATTATAGCAAATATTCGGGTCGAAAATTGGTAAGTTGGTTGTTCATATTAATTTATGGGTTGAGTTGAGGCCCTTGTAAATTTAGTGGACGGATGGTCAGATGGTAACGTTGTTCGACATAAATTGATCGTTTTGTAGGAATGTAAAAGTGGGATGTCCAACTAAGAAGGTGTAGCGATGCAGTGGGAATTGACTATAGAGCTGATTAGAGTGTCCGAGAGAAATGATGAAGTTTTGAGGGATTAAAATAAAAATGTGTAGGTTTAATAATGCCAATTGACGGAAGAGACCTTAAAGGAGGTGCATAGAACAATATATGCAATGTCCCGGTAATACTAAACTATTGAGTTTTGCTTGAGTATTATTAGTGGACTGGAATGGAAATGGGAGATCGTAATATTCATTGTTCGGGGATTTCCTAGTAAAGTTAAAATTGAGAAGTAACGTAATCTCTAAGTGGGTTATTGTAGCTTTAACCTATTCCAGAAGGGAAAAGGGAGAGTAGTTCAAGGAGTATTTTCCTGATGCGTATGTCTAGTATATATATATTGATGGGATTATTCGATTGCATGATGCACCCATTCAATGTAAATGGTAAAAATTGAGTTGGGTTAAGATAAATTTTTTAAAATTAAAAGTGATAAGGAAACTCATGCAGTAATGAATGGTGATAACTTGAATTGGCGTGCTATAAATATAGAAAGTCGGGTAGTTAATCGCAAGTAATAATTTTTCTATTGGGAAAGCTATATAAGGGAAACTGTAGTAGCAGAAGCTGAGAGTAATTTGAACGTTTGGGTTAAATTTTCTATACTTTTTTTAAGGTGCTCGAGTGGAAGTTGATATTTTGTTTCATTTATGGATTAACGGTTGATCAGAAAGTACGATTCAGGTGTTGGAAGATATATTGAGAGGTGGCATCATGAAAGTCTTTGGTAAGGGTGATGGTTGTGTAGCGTTAATAAAATCTGTTTACACTAACAGATATTTTTGTCGTCGATCAAGGTGGCATCGTATCAAGCGCTATATGGAAAAGATACAAGATTCCAGTTAAATAAATTGAACTGAGATAAGAGAACAGAAATTTTTCGAGATTTAGAAATTGTTCAATGTGGCTACATTTGTATTGAAAATTGGAAGTTATTGAGATTTCAAGGGAAAAGATTAATTTGAAATATCCTTGAATTGATATATATTCATGATGTACTATTTTATAGTCAGTAGCTAGAAATTCTTAGAATGTATCAAATCTTTATGATTGGGGCGTACATATGTCCTTGGATTCGTATATATACGTGGATATATGCTTGAAGCATGTTAGGTAGGTTGAAACAGAATTGAAGCTTGTGACCATATTAGGGATTTGATCAAATGTGGCGGCATGAAGGAAATTTTTATAGATGACCCGAATGATGTAATTTGAGACGTAATAATATGATTTGGTGATATCTATGTGTTTTGAGGAACAAGGATATGTTGTGGACGTAAGTAAAACGTCTCTATGCAGTTTGGTGTATTTCGAGAAATTTATTAATCGTTATTGGATCTTGATAATACGTATAGACCGTTTATGAGTTATTAAAGTTATGATGTAGACTTTGAGATCAATGATTAGTTACGAGTATTATGAGTTTAAAATATTAATGGAGATATTATTACGTATTACCTGGAACTGTTGGACAAAATGGATAAATGTTAGTTATGAGAAAATTTCTGAGATCGTAGACTTGTTGAAAATAAGATAGATCCAATTCACTGCGACTACCGTGATATTTTAAGAATATATTGTGTTATACTATTATTGATTGTGATTTTTATCAGAGTAGACTAGCGGAAGCGTTGGAAACATGAAACAGTTGGTTGTTTATGTTAAGTGTTACCAACCAAAGTGCACCCTGTTTGTTGGTTGTTGGATAGCATGTTGACTACTGCAAATGAAGATATTACGATGTTAGAGCGGGAATTGACGATTATGAATTATGGATGACTTTCGGTTATGGGACCTTGTGTCCAACGTAATCATGTGGTGCGCGTCTAACGTAATATTATAGTGATAAAAATTTTAATTCCTATTGGTTTGGTGAAAATTTCGGGACGAAATTTCTTTTAGGGGGGAAGAATTATAAGACCCTGATCTTTATTTTAAAACGCAATTTCGCATGTATAAGAAAATATGGGGGTAGCAGATGCCACTTATAATTTAATTTAAATTTGAGGGGATAATTAGTAGTTTTCAAAATACAAATTGTAAACTTTTGGACTTAAATGATTTTAAAATTTTAATTAGGGGTGAAATTACAATTTAATAAAATCTTAAATATTGGTTTTGGATTAAAAATGAGATTTAAAAAAAATTTAGGGGGAGGAAAGAGTATTTGAACAAAAGTTATTATACATATATATATATATATATATATATATATATATATATATATATAATTTCATACACACGCATGAGAGGAGGAGAAAAAAAAACAGAGGAGAGAGAGAGAGTGGTCGTCGGCGGTGGGTTAGAGAGAGAAAACTCGCCGGCGGCGAGAATTCAAAATAGAGAATAAAAAACGTAGCGGTGGGTGTGTGTTCGTGTTCTTCGTATGGGTATGTGTCGTTGTCAAATTTCAAAGAGAGAGAGAAGGCGGTTCGCTCCGGTGGGTGTGTGATCGCTGTTCGTCCGGTGGTGCGTAATTATCGCCGTCGTTCGGTAAATGTGTATGGGTGTTGCTGGGTGTGTGGATGTGCTGCAGTGGTTATGTGTGTGCTATGATCAGTGTATGCGCTTGACGTTGTGTGTGTGTGTTCCGGTGTGTGTATGTGTTGCCGTCGGTTAAATGGGGCCGGCGGTAAATGAAGGTTAGAAAGAGGGAGAGATGGTTGTGTTCTATGTGGGTGCGTTCTGCGTGATCAGTGTGTGTGTGGCCTGTATATGTGATTTTATATTTATGTATGCATAATGTCATTTTTTTAGTTGGTTGAACGTACAAGTGATATTGTGTCGATGTCACGCCGGCCCTAGGGTGACGGGTGTCCGGGGTGGGGTGTGACATGAGTTCTCAAACTCACGGCATGTTTGGTTGGATGGAATCGAGGGCAGAATGGAATCGCATTCCGCCCTCGATTCCTATTCCGTTGTTTGGTTCTCTAATGGAATCACTTTTGTGATTCCATTGGAATGAAATTAGATGGAATGAGATTCTATTTCAGATGGGGTGAAATGGGATTCCAACCCAATGGAATTAATATCTTAAATTACATGATAGCCCTTGTAACTAAGGCCTTAAAAATTGAGAACAAAAACAGAAATTAGAGAACATAAACTGAAATTAGAGAACGGAAAGTTGAGAATAGAAATAGAAAATTGAGAATAAAAAATTGAGAACAGAACTAGAAAATTGAGAACAGAAACTGAAAATTGAAAATAGAAACAAAAAATTGAGAACATAAACCGAAAATTGAGAACAAAAACAGAAAATTAGAGAACAAGAAATTGAGAACAAAAACATAAAATTAGAGAACAGAAAATTGAGAACAAAAACAGAAAATTGAGAATAAAAATATAAAATTAGAGAACGAAAAATTGAGAACGAAAATTAAAAATTGAAAATAAAAACATAAAATTAGATAATAGGAACATAAAATTGAGAACAAAAACATAAAATTGGATAATAGAAAGTTGAGAATGGAAACCGAAAATTGAGAACAAAAATAAAAAATTGAGAACATAAACTGAAAATTGAGAACAAAAAATAGAAAATTAGAGAACGGAAAATTGAAAAAGGAAACTAAAAATTGAGAACAAAAACAAAAATTAAAGAATAGAAACTAAAAATTGAGAACAAAAATAGAAATTAGAGAACAAAAACTTAAAATTGAGTTGAATAATGAAATATAATAAAATGAGGAAAGGAATAGAATAGTGAAATATAATAAAATTTTATTATAACCAACCAAGACGAGAATGGAATAATTTTATAAGGGCAAAATAGAAATTTTACTATATTTCACTATTCTATTCCTTCTTTCATTCCATACCAACCAAACAAGAGAATGGAATAGTGATTCTATTCACAATTCCATTCCATTCTTTATCTCATTCCATTACTTCTTCCATTCAATTCCACTCTCATTCCATTCCGTCCAACCAAACATGCCGTCAGAGTTTAATTGAACACTTCAACTTAGCATTTAACTGGAAAAATCAGCCCAGCAAACAACTGAGCTCTCAAACTCAAAGTTTACCTGAGCACTTCAGTTCAGCATTTAACTGAGCACTTCAGCTTAGTATTTATGTGGGCACCTCAGCCCAACAAACAACTGAGTTCTCCAACTCAGAGTTCAACTGAGCACTTCAGCTCTGCATTTATCTGGGCACCTCATCTCAGCAAACAACTGAGTTCTAAAACTCAGAGGTTACCTGAGCGATTCAACTGAACATTCAACTAGGGCACATCGCCTCAGCGAGTAATTGAGTTTTCACACTCCGAATTGAGCTGAGCACCTCAGTACAAACAGGTATTTCAGCCCAACAAGTAACTGAGTTCAAAACTCAGAAGGTAACTAAACTTGCCAATTTTTTTTTTTTTTTTTTGTGAGGTTCATTATGTCAGATTTTATTCTTCTACTGTCATATGCGTGTTCATAGATTCGTAATTAAGTTATGTATCCTAATTTTGTTACGAAGGAGGGTAAACAAGATATTATATAAAAAACCCCATTCATATTATAAGCAAAAATGATACATGGGTTTTTCGAAAAAGAAAAAAGAAAAAAAGAAAAAACACAAGCTGTTCTTATAAAAAAACAAACAAACACAACAACAAGAAGTTTTTCTTCTTTTTTTTTCATCCGGGGCTGAGTGGGAGGCGCTTCAATCCGACTCTGGAGAAGCGGGAGAGCCAAGATCTTCCAAGTCGGGGTTGGAAAGAAAAAATTCACGATCTTCATATTGGTTGAGTTTTCGGATCAGTTTATGAATTTTTGCCATTTTCTCCTCGTTCTTCTCTAGGAGTATATCCCTCTTCGCTTTCATGGCATTAGTATAAAGCTTTTGGTAGTTGAAGTTAACGACCAAATCTTTCTTGCCCTTCTCAACATCTCTTAGTTAATCTTTCCCTTCAAGATAGCGACAGACGACTTGGAAATGGGCTGATTTCATGGTAGTGAAGATGGTAGAAGCTTCTTCCATGGCGCGAAGGCGTGGATACTTATCTCTGGTGTTCATAGCTGTCTGCATCAAAGAACGAAAATGCTCCCCTAGTTCGATCTCATTGTGTCTCTCAACTTGGATTCTTGAATAGGCAGAAGGGCTGTTAATCCATATGGTGGAGTCCATGACTGTTAGAGAGATGTTTGAAAGTATGGATATTGGCACAAAGAAGGGTTTCTTGAGATATGAAGAACTACTAGTGCCTTTAAATAGTCGAGCAAGGGGAATGAGGAAGATAGTTGAAGTGTCGAAAAGGTACACATTAAATGAGGAAGTGACATGCATTGATAAAAACATAATATAATCATCACAGAAAATCTTGAAAATCGTAACGGCGGTGACTGTTCAGTTACAGAGCATGATGGTTAAAGATACGGTCATTAATGAAGTTAATTATAGGACAACAAAGAGTAAATATGAAAAGATGTGAAACTAAAAGGAGTACGTAGATCTACAACAATTAGTTGAGTTGACGGAAGCTCATCAGTTGTTGATGTCAGCCTCAATAATTTGTACTGAGCTCTCCGCTGGCACCTCAGCTGCCGAATTGGGTAAACCTTGATTTTTTTCGGTTACTGCACCTTCATTCTTTTTGGTCTCCTCTTCCTCTACTTCTTTATCAAGTTCCAAGAAGGAAAGATCGACCTCAGGAAACTCCTCCGATACTAGCTTTTGGCAAAAGGCAAAACCAACCTTCTGAAGTCTTTTCGATTCTTTCCTAAAGGAAGACCGAAGGTTATTAATCTCTTTGCTAAATTTCTCCTTTGTGGCCGACAGTTTAGTAGATATCTGTTTCTTTTCGGATCGAAGCCTTTGAAGAGCGACCTCTTCCTCCTGGAACTTGTCATGACATTTTTGGAGGGCAGCGTCTTTTTCCTTGATCTCGGCATCCTTTTGGTCAATTACCAGACGGGCTGAGGTAAGCTCCTATGAAAGGTTGCAGAATTCTTCTCTGAGAGATGAGCATTCTTATCTGATTGTCGTTCTCAGCTGGCTGTTCTCAAAGCAGAAAAGTGCATTACTCTTCTAGAAAGCATCCCTTTGTCCGTTGGTAGATTGCAATTCAGCCCTAAACTATTCCTGGGAAGACCTGGACAATGCAAGATCCGTAACAAGCTTTAGTTTCTTATTTTCCAAGTCTTGTACCTTTGCTTCAACTTTGCTGAACTCAGTCATTTGATGCATTAGTTGGGCATCCAACTCGTTCTCGTCCTCAGCACAATTGATCAGAGCAGAGGACATATGCATACACTAATATGGTCAAATTATTATCATATGAGATCAGTCAAGCAATTTGTTTAAAATTGAAAGGAAGATTAAAATAATGCAAGTACTTGGAGAAAAGCGCAGATCACCATTCAGAAGATTTTGGGTTTATTTTTACCCTCAGTTCTTTTTTTTGCCTTTGTCCCATGACTGCTCATATAGAAATTTAATGGTATCGTCAAAAATAATATGACGACCCGGAACAAAAGGGCCAACTTCATCAATCAGTTGACACATTTGATGCTTGGTCATCCCTCGACCACTAGAAGTTCTCTGGTTGGAAGCAGGAACTGGGGAGGATTGATGACTGACAACAGGAGGATTGGCAACGGGAGGATCGACAACAGGAGGTTCTGCTACAGGGGTATCGGTTGATCTTGAGATAGAAGCTGACCTGGAAGCAAAAGTTGGTTCACTTCGAGTTTACTCATTGGGTGGAACCAATGATGGAATTGTAACAAGAATAACACCTCTTCTGTGAGTGATAAGAGGTTGACAATCATCATCTGACACTGCTACTTCTGGATCATCGTGAGAAAGGGTTTGCCGGATGGTCAAGCTGCTAGCAACGTTGCAAGGAGGTTGGGATGATGAATGATTAGTCTTTTTGGCAAGTCTCTTTGCCGGTCTTTTCATTTTCTGGGTATCGATCTGAAGTTCAGCTAATTCCTGAAGACAAAATGGATCCATTGTAGGTCGGACGAATTGCCAATATGCTAATTCTCTGTAAAGGTGTTCTTTGGGAATTAGAAGCTTATCCAAATCTTCTTTAATTTTTGGAGTGAGACTGAGTTTCTGACAAGCGCAATCACCTGCATTTGATAAATCAAGGAATATGATAAAAAATTACTTCAACATAATTTCAGATAAGAAATAGACTGTTCGGAATATCATTACTTGGGGAGCTGAAGCATTTTGGTACCATTGAGGACTGTCCCATTTCCTCAGGAGAGAATTCTCAATCTCCAGAAAAGAAGAGGAACCACGGCTGCCAATCTCTGACCTTAGCTGGAAGGTTCATAAGAAACGAAAATTCTTTGGGAATCGAAAGGTAATATCTATCAATTTTGGCGAGGTATTTAAGCTGGCTTATGCATCTAATTGTATCAATGGAAATGGTAATGTCATTCAGTCTAGCAAGAATTATGGCTTCTATAATTTGGTGAAAACTGTTTGGAGTTAGTTGAGTTGGAGTAATTTCCATTTGATGAAAAACATTACGAAGAAGTGAGGAAAAAAGAAGAGTGAGTCCATACTCAAACATCCAGAGATAAAGACAAACTTCATTTTCTCTGGAATCTTGAGGACGTTCATCCTCAGATGGAACCTTAATCGATACAGATGAAGGAATATTATATTGGTCCCTAAATGCTGAAAGCCATTCTATTGAGAACTTACTTGCCCCTAGATCTATGTTGGGGCTAGAATGCGAATGAGCTTGGGCAGTCGCCGTCTGTTCCATTGTAGGATTTGACGAAGAGCCTGTTTCGACAGAGTAAATTGATTGATTTGATGACATTTTGTAAAACAATGAATAGCAACCCAAAATGCGAAGAAAAATGTCGAGAATCGAAGGGGTGAAAAGAAGAACTTACTCGAAGAAAAATTGATCTTTCGTTTCTCTTTGTCTGAATCGGCACGAAAGTCAGGAGGGAAAATGATGTGTGTAAAACTCCCGTCCCTAACTGACCTAGGTATAAAATACTAAACGGGTCGGATTTGTTATATGAGTTTTAAATTGGAGTCAGGTAAACCCGCCTATTAAGTGGGCTGGGGAAGCATAAGCCCATGTTCAAACATTGATTTTGTGATCTTGATGAGCACATGGGCAGCCACTTGATAAGGTCCATATTTTGGTATGTGTAAGCCCAAGGTGTCAAAAGTCAAAGAGGAAACCAGTCATCTCAGAGTTTCGGTCTTACTTGTGTACGTTAGAATGAGTCTGAATTGACTGTAACGACCCGTGAGTAATGGGGACCGTTACAAAGATTCTCCCATAACTACAGGGATAGTGACTATTATACGTAACGGCAGGGGGATACGAGCAACTGAATGAATTCTCCATTCATATGGTAACAGGTTTATCATCCTATAAAAAGGGTAGAAGGTAACTGGTAATACGGACTCTGAATGAAGTGTGCAATTTATTCTCACTATATCTAGATTAACTTATTCTCATACCAGAGGTTCTTTGACTGACACCACACAGGTGTCCCCCATTAGAATTTACAGTTTTGCAGATAAAGAAGGAAGACAAAAGGTTTTCTGGCACGTACAGAGCTTGACACGTGAAAGAGAATTTTTGACAACATCAATTTAGTTGGACATTACTTTGAAGTAGATATGCATGTAAGATGTGTTTGTTGCAATCCCTGTTGTCTATGAAGTTGATGCATTTTATTTTATTTTATTTTTTTATCCGTAAGAGTTAAGTTATTTCTTCCATGTGTATTTATGACTTTAGCCTGATTTTTTTTTTGTTAGATTGCGAAGTGCATTTTCATTGATTTTCATTATTCTCATTTTTCCCTTCATTGGTTACGTTGCAGTTGAATGATCTCCATTTTTTGGGATTGGATGGTGCACCGGTAAAGTTTTTAGAAGCTCGAGTCTTCAGTGATCCTCTCTTGGACTCAAGATGACAGGTGCTTATATACCTCAAATTTCTGCACCTTTATCACCATTCCCCCTTCATGAGCTGATCTTTTTTTTTTTTTTTTTTTTAATTATTTTGTCTATTATGTGTATCTTTAGGCCATCACCTGGCGTCTCGATCTTTGGAAGTAGGGAGAAATATTTACAAAGGTTAGTATTAAGTCTACACCATTCAGTAGAGTTTTTGAAGTTGAGATGTATTGCAAATGTTCAATACCATTGATTTGAAAATTTTAAATCTTAGTAGATTGATATGGTATGGTCATAGACACATAGGAGATTAGAAGTGATAATTATGAACCTTTGATTACCAAGGGCAAGGGTGTTTTAGAATTTAGGATGTTTGATCATTGCCGTAATCAATATTTTAAAACATGAAATTCAATTGGTCTAACATTCTAACCTAATATTGTATGATAAGATTTTCAGATCAGTGTTTTTTGTGAGTTATAGCTTTTTTATTATTCAGGATTTCGCTTTTCAATCAAATCCTTCTTTAATTCTATGAAAAATGCAATGTTAGGATAAAAGTAGGCAAAATACTGTTTCTAGTGAGATATAGCCTCGTTATTGTTAACAATTTTGATTTTTCAAAACAATGTTTTTGTGAGCTATAATCTTGTTATTGTTCACGATTTTGCTTTTTAATCAAGTCCTTCCTTAATTCTACCAAAAATGCAATGTTGGATAAAGTAGTGAAATTACTGTTTCTGGCGAGATATATAGCCTTGATTTTTCAAAACAGTGTTTTTTTTAGTTAACCTTGTATTTGTTCAGATTTCACTTTTAATCAAGTCATTCCTTAATTCTACCAAAAATGCTATGTTAACGATAAAATTAGCAGAAATACCGTTTCTAATGAGATATGACTTTATTATTTTCCACAATTTTGATTTTTCACAACCGTGTTTTTTTGTTAGCTATAGCCTTGTTATTGTTTATGATTTCATTTTTCAATCAAGTCCTTCCATAATTCTACCAAAATGCAATGTTAGGATATAAGTGGCGAAAATATTGTTTTTTGTCAGCTATAGACTATAGCATTGTTATTGTTCACGATTTCGCTTTTGAATCAAGTAAAATCCTTTAATTTTACCCCAAATGCATTGTTAAGATAAAATTAGTGAAAATACTATTTCTAGTGATATATAGCTTCGTTGTGGTCTACCATTTTGATTTTTAAAAATAAATAAATTAGTGAGCCATATCATTGTTATTGTTCAGGATTTCACTTTTTAATCTAGTCATTCCTTAATTCTACCAAAAATGCAATGTTAGTATAAAAGTAGCGAAAATATTGTTTCTAGTGAGTTGTAGACTTGTTATTATCGATGATTTTGATTTTTCAAAAAAGTGTTCTTTTTCAACTACAACCTTGGTATTATTAACAAATTCCATTTTTAATCAAGTTATTTCTTAATTCTACCAGAAATGCAATGCTAGGTTAAAAGTAGCGAAAATACTATTTCTTATGCCATATAGCTTTGTTATCGTTCGCGATTTTGATTTTTCAAAACATTGTTTCTTGTGAGCTATTGCCTTTTTATTGTTTATGATTTCTCTGTTTAGTCAATTCCTTCCTTGATTCTACCAAAAATGCACAATAATATAAAAGTAGCGAAGATATTGTTTCTCCCGAGATATAGCCTTGTTATTGTCTCCGATTTTGATTTTTCAAAAGTGTTTTCTATGAGATATAGACTTGTTATTGTTCATGGTTTTGCCTTTTAATCATTTCCTTCCTTAATTGTACCAAAGATGGGATGTTAGGGTAAAAGCAGTGAAAATACTTTTTCTTGTAAGTAGCCTTGTTATTGTCCTCGATTTTGATTTTTCAAAAAAAAGTGTTTCCTAGTGCGATATAGTCTTGTTATTGTTCAGGATTTTTATTGTTTAAATTATTTTTTGTGAGCTATGACCTCGTTAATTTTCACGATTACGTTTTTTAATGAAGTCATTCTGTAATTCTACAAAAATGCAATGTTGGGATAAAACTATCGAAAATATTGTCTTGTTATTGTCCACGATTTTTGATTTTTCAAACCATTGTTTTTTGTGAATTATAGGTTTGTTATTGTTCACGATTTCGGTTTTTAATCAACTCTTTCATTAATTATACCAAAAATGCAATGTTGGGATAAAAGTAGAAAAATACTATTTCTAATGAGATATGACCTTGTTATTGTCCAAGATTTTGATTTTTCAAAACAGTATTTTTTTTGAGCACTAGCCTTGTTATTGTTAATGATTTTAGTTTTTAATTAAGTAATTCCTTAATTCTATAAAAAATGCAATGTTAGGATAAAAATACCGAACTACTATTTCTAGTAAGATATACAGCCTTGTTATCGTCAACGTTTTTTATTTTTTGAAACAGTGTTTTTTTTTAGCTATGGCCTTGTTATTGTTTTTTCAATTTTGCTTTTTAATCAAGTCCATAATTCTACAACAAAAGCAGCATTGGGATAAATTTGCGAAAATATTTTTTTTCCTTGTGAGATATAATATAACCTTGTTATTTTCCACGATTTTGATTTTTCAAAATAGTGTTTTTTTGTGAGCTATAGCCTTGTTATTGTTACGATTTTGCTTTTTAATCAAGTCCTTCCTTAATTCAACCACAAGCGCAATGTTCGGACAAAATTAGCGATTTTTTTTTTTCCAGTGAGATATAGCCTTGTTATAGTCTATGGTTTAGATTTTCCAACACAGTGTTTTTTGCGAGCTATAGCTTTATGTTTCACAATTTTGCTTTTTAATCAAACACTTCCTTAATTCTAGCACAAATTAAACGTTAGGATAAATTTAGCAAAACAACTGTTTAGGGTTTAGGGTTTAGGGGTATAGGGGTTTAGGGTTTCAGGGTGTAGGGGTTAGGGTTTCAGGGTTTAGGGTCTAGGGTTTAGGGTTTAGTGTAAGACCCCGATTTTTAATATACGAATAATTTAAGTAGCGTTTTAAAAATATTTTGAAAATATCGGGGTGGATTACGATATTAATTTTGTGAATTAAAATTTTAGGGGTGAAATTACAATTTAATAAAATCTTAAATATTGGTTTTGGATTAAAAATGAGATTTAAAGAAATTTAGGGGGAGGAAAGAGTATTTGAACAAAAGTTATTATATATATATATATATATATATATATATATATATATATATATATATAATTTCATATACACGCAGGAGAGGAGGAGAAAAATAGAGGAGAGAGAGAGTGGTTGCCGGCGGTAGGTTAGAGAGAAAAAACTCGCCGGCGGCGAGAATTCAAAATAGAGAATCAGAAACGTAGCGGTGGGTATGTGTTCGTGTCCTTCGTGTGGGTATGTGTCGTTGTCAAATTTCAAAGAGAGAGAGAAGTCAGTTCGCTCCGGTGGGTGTGTGATCGCCATTCGTCCTTTGGTGCGTAATTATCGTCGTTGTTCGATAAGGGTGTATGGGTGTTACTGGGTGTGTGGATGTGCTGCAGTGGTTGTGTGTTTTGTTGTGTGTGTGCTGTGATCAATGTGTGTGTGGCCTGCTGTGTCTGTATGTGTGCCGTCGTTCAAATTGGTTCGACGGTGGTAGATCGTGTATGTGTATGTGTGTGATTAGCGAGGGTGGTTTGCATGGGGTGAATGTTTCGTGTGTGGGTTTTGATCCGCCGTTGCTACTGCGTGTGTTGTCGTCGGAGGAGAGAGAGAGCAATTCGGCGGTGTTGTTCTTCCGGTAGTGTCACCGGTGGTGAAGGGAGTGGCGTGTGCTGTTGGGTGGTGATCGGTGTGTTGTGATGGCCGGTGAAGGTGGGGAGGAGTGGAATGAGGTCGGCGGTTTGGGTTGAACTAGAAACAGACACGAACAGGAAGCAGAAACACAAATCAGAAGCAGCGGGAAGGAAAAAAAAGAAAAAGGGATAGCCGGTGAAGGTGGGGAGGAGTGGAAGGAGGTCAGCAGTTTGGGTTGAACCAGAAACAGACGCGAATAGGAAAACAGAAACACAAATCAGAAGCAGCGGGGAAGAAAGAAAAGGAAAAAGGGATGGCCGGTGAAGGTGGAGAGGAGTGGAAGGAGGTCGGCGGTTTGGGTTGAACCAGAAACAGACGCGAACAGGAAAACAGAACAGGAAGCAAAAACACAAATCAGAAGCAGCGGGGAAGAAAGAAAAAGAAAAAGGAGAAAAAAAATACACAGACCACCCCAATAAAATCCAAAAATCCAATCTTGCGGCAAACGGAAAATCCAGGGAAGGTAGAATTCTGAACTCTCTTAATATATGTATTTAATTGTCTAAATTGAAGGGCGATAGGAAATAGTGAGACTGTTCACATGAAATTAGGGCCTGCATTTCAGGGTTAGATTATTTTTACATAAAATATTAATTTAGGCCCTGTTACTATTAGGTTCGCAGACATAAGAGTACCGGTAGAGAATACGCGGTTAAAGTCTTCGAAAACGGATAATCAGGTAAGTGTACTGTCTTCTTGCCAAACTATTTTTATATCTATATATGATGGAAATTGGTTGTATTTACATTGGATGCTTTTATAAATGATATGAATCAAACAGGTTTTGAGTGAGTTGGTAAAGTGGATTTTCGTTGAACTACGCTGGTTTTTAAAAAATAGTTGAAAAATGATTAGTTGGATTTGGGTGATTTTAAAAGATTAGTTGAAAAATGAGTTTTGTTGAATTTGGTGGTTTTAAAAGAGGATAGAAAATATTTAGTTTTCATAAAAATAGAAAGGGAAAAAATGGTTCTGTTAAAATTAGACGGTTTTCAATCAAAAGTGAAAAGTAATGATTTTTGGATTTAAAAGTTGGTTTTACAAAAAAGAGGTGGATGATGGTGATTTTGACGGTATTGATGAGATGGTAATTTATATTATGGTCTGTCTAGAGGGTGGTCAGGCAGATGGATATTTATTTGTGATTTGATGATGATATTATTGAGTTGACTATGCCATAGTTTATGATGTCCTATCCGGAGGGTGGTCCGGCAGGTGGTGATTCATATTATGGTTTGTCCAGCGGGTGATCCGAGAGATGGATATTTATTATGGTGATTGATATTATGTGGTGATTTATATTATTGGCCTCCGGAGATGTCCGGTAGCCGGTGATCTACGCAGTTAGGTCTGCTAGGAAGGCATATCCTACGGATGGTTACGGTACCGTTGAAACTCCTGATCGTGAGGTTAAAACGATCACTATGGCTTAGCCGGTGAGCATGGGATTGAGATGTGTGTTTGAGTTGGAGTGTTATATATATATATATATATATATATATATATATATATATATATATATATATATATATATATATATATATATATATATATATATATATATATATATATATATATATATTGGGTGATTTATTATTGATTATGGTGATTGGTCTTATTTGATACTGGATGAATTTGAATGGGACTTATTTATACCACTTCACTCTTACTGCTTATTTGATACTGGAGATTTTACCAACTGTGTGGTGCTTATATATTTACGCTTGATCTATTTAAATGCTGTATTATTTAGAATGCATTATTATTATGTTAAAAAATAATTTTTACTAAGAAGGCAGTACACTCGTAGGTGAATCTTTTAAGAGACGGTCCCCTACTAGTATTAAGTGGAGTCATCTGGAAATTTTTGAGCTTAGCTGTCAGAGGTGAACCATATGAAAGAGAAAAATTATGTAAGTTTTGTATAACGAATTGTATAGTAATTTATGCATTTTGTAATGTAAAAGAAGATTAAAATGTAATAGGTGAAGTCATGTTATCGTCATGCCGGCCCTGGGAAGACAGGTGTCCAGGACAGGTCGTGACACTTAGGGTTTAGGGTTTAGGGTTTTTGGGTTTACGATTTAGGGTTTAGGGTTTTAGGGGTTTAGGGGTTTGGGGATTGGGGTTTGGGTTTTTGGGTTTAGGGTTTAGGGGTTAGGGGATGGGGATTGGGGTTTGGGTTCAGGGGTTAGGGGTTAGGGGTTAGGGTTTAGGGTTCAGGGTTCAGGGTTAGGGTTAGGGTTTGGGGTTGGGGTTCAGGGGTTTAATGGTTTAAGGGTTTGGGGTTTGGGGTTTAGGGTTTAGGGTTAAGGGTTTAAGGGTTTAGGGTTTAGGGTTAAGGGTTTAAGGGTTAATGGTTTAAGGTTTAGGGTTTTAGGGTTTTAGGGTTTAGGGTTTAGGGTTAAGGGTTTAAGGGTTTAAGGGTTCAGGGTTCTAGGGTTTAGGGTTTAGGGTTTGGGGTTCAGGGTTTGGGGTTTAGGGGTTCAGGGTTTCTGGGTTTCTGGGTTTAGGGGTTTAGGGTTTCAGGGCTCAGGGTTTAGGGTTTAGGGTTCAGGGTTCGGGGTTCGGGGTTCAGGGTTCAGGGTTCAGGGTTCAGGGTTCAGGGGTTTAGGGGTTCAGGGTTTTAGGGGTTTTAGGGGTCAGGGTTTTAGGGGTTCAGGGTTTTGGGTTTAGGGGTTCAGGGTTTAGGGTTCAGGGGTTGGGGTTTGGGGTTTGGGGTTTGGGGTTTAGGGTTTAGG